>JANTPZ010138045.1:0-22737 GCA_025593235.1 Vachellia pachyceras
CCTCGGCAAGCTCCGAAAGTACAACACCTTCAGTTTTCGAGAGAGTTCCGGCAAGGGTACGCAAAACTTTTGCTATCTTATGCTGGCGCCGGACTCTATATACCCTATTTATCAGATCAAATTGAATTAATTTAACGGCTATTCATTTGTTGACTTTTAAACTGCAGATCAATTCCTGTATTTTAACAGTTTTAAAAAACTCCAGCTCAAATGATCTATTATTGTTTTATCAGTTCCGGCATTTATCAGAAGATTGGGCGCATTAGAACAAATAGAATCCAACTAGATATTTTTCCCGGAGATAAAAGATTCAGAAACGCCACAGACTGTAGCGCGCGTGTGCCTCTTGGTTTAGCAGTAACACGCTAATATGTAGGGTGTTCTTTTCTATCAGAATCGGAGGCCGGAAGCGTGAGATCGTACGGTGACGAGCCCTCGGAGGAGGGGACGAGAGTAACACGCAGCATAATGATCGTGAAGCCACCGGGGTACCAGAGTGGATCGCCTCCAGTTTCGCCGGCTGGTTCTACTCCGCCGGTCTCTCCGTTTTCGGGTAAGGTCGTTATGAGCTTCTCCTTTTCATCACTAGTAGAATGTTTAACTGGATCCTGAAATGGAATTGTCCTGCGATGAAACTCGAAAGCTGAAACCCAGCGGCTTTTCTGAGCTTGCTAACGTGAACTGTGATCTAATTTGGGGGGTAATTTTGTCATTGTGTGCTGGTGGCTATCATTTGTTGGATTGGGATGATTAGATTGGGTGGGGCGATGACTGAGGAGTGTTAGGTGCATATAGTCAGAATGGTCAATTTTTCATTCCTTTGTAATTTTTCCGATGGATACTGACTTGCCTATGCATTTATATATATATCCATGTATTTGCTCAATTATATCAGCGTTGTAAATTATTTTATATCCTCCACACTGTACGTGTTAATTGAGGCCATTTCATACATTTGAATTCATACAAACTCAAAATTGGTGCTGTATACAAATTTTAACGTTTCTTCACTGATATGGTGTGTCCATGCCATGGTTTGAAGGAGGAATATATTAGAACAGTATATACTTAGATAGGAGGAAAAGGTGTGACGATGATGTTGCTGGATGGTTTCAGGGGGGAGAGAGCCCTTCCGGTTTCGAAGAAGGTCGGCGTCGGATGCGTACGAGAAGAGAGGCCAGAACAGATCAAGCCCTTCTTCTCCTTTCGATGTCTGAGAAGTGAGACTGAAGCACGTAGGGAGGGAGATGATGTTGTGTTATATATGTTGGGCGTGGATCTGTTAATCTTTGTGTTAGATCTGTGCGAACGAGATGAAGCTGTGGGTTGGTTTATGTAGTGTGGACTGTGGAGCGTGGTGGCTGTGATGTGAGCTTATGGAGGAGCACGAAGGAGTAGAGTGTTAAAATAGTGTATTATTGTGTATGTGTATATGGTGCCTTTTCATCGGTTGGTGCTGTTGTAGATTTTCCTCTGCCTGTAAGTTTTTTTGGCCTGAATAGATAAGATCCTGCTGCTGTGTAGTTTCCCGATCACTCTCGAGTCAGTGTGTTGTCGTTTTGATGGCGGAGCCGATGGTTGGTCCCACTCCAAAAATATTAAATTTGCACATGTCGGACTGATCGGAGGATTCGATGAGTGAGACGAGCTGCGTACAACCACTAATTAATTTGAGGAATCTGGATTCTAAGTCCTAACGAAGTGATATTATTGTTATTATTATTAGCCTATCAGAAATTGCAGTAATTGCTATTGTCCGTTTTGTCTTGAAGAAGGGAGGAAATGTCAGCGAAGGATTTTGCAATGTAAATCCAAGTTATGTGAAAATATCGCGCATGCAAGGAACATGGGGCTTGAAGCAATGAAAAGATCCTTTAAGAATTTGAATTGGTTGAGAGGATAATTTTACAGATTTTAAAATAAGTATGTAAGAGAAGTTTTATCTCGACTTGCATGCAGCGTGATTGGAAATCACTTTTTAAACACGTACTTGACTAATACTCAAAAACAAATACCCTTTACCATCCTTGAATTTATTTAGCCATTCTTTGAATTAATTTAATTGCGGAATTTTAAATAAGTATGTCAAATTAGTTTATTTATGGAATTCTAGATTGAAATATAAAAATAATTTTATCTTAATTTACGATAAAATATTTTTAAGTGTTTTTCATTATTCGCGAGCAAGCGCTTAAACAAAGGATGGCTATTGGAGCAATAAAAGAGTGGGCCATCGAATCGTAGTCACAGAGACGAGAGTTAGCTACGTATGGATCAGGATTAGGGAGGAAGCAGAGGAACATCATTTACCATGAAACTTCAGTCTCACTATTAAATGCCTTCGAGGTCAAAACAAGCATTTGCTATTTACAAGTTTAATTTGTAAATGACGAAATCCCCTCATGAAAATGAAAATCTGACTTGTTAAGCATGAAGAGTTCTTTTTTAAAAAAATTAAGAAACATTTAGATAAATAGTAAGGACCTAACACCTTAAGGTATCCCGTAGTAGGTGGAGGAGAAAAGAGAGGCAATATGCGCTTAAGTCCCACAACGGTTGGACTCGTCCAGACTGAAGGCTATGTATGTTGTTGGGACATGGCTTTTGACATCTGAAGAGTCTTTTGGATGACTATGTGATCTCAAAAGAACAAAACCTTATACCTACGAGCGGTTAAATATGGACAATACCTTATGCTATCACACCAATCCTCGTCATTGATTGAGTCACATATAATGAGACATTTTGTCCATGCACAACACAAAATAGTAATAGAGAAATAGGATCACCTTGGTGTAACCCTCTTTTAGGATTAAAGATTCAAGATTGCTGCCCATTCCAATGCATATTATAGGATCCAGATGCCACACAATTCATAATAAGATTGATGAAATCTGCTTTGAAGCCAACCTCTACAAGCATAGGAAGATCCAGCTGATTTGATCATATGTTTTTTTTTTCAAATCAATTTTCAGGGCCATCAAACCTTTTCTACCACTCAATCTTTTCATGATGTGCATAATTTATAGTCCCACTATAATGTTGTCTTGGGTGACTCAACCTTTAATGAAGCTAGATTGAAATAGGGATACAAGTTCATCCACAACACCCCTCAAACATTGAACTATTATCTTAGTTACACACTTATAGTGAACAGTGCATAAGGATATAGGTCTGTAATGGGCAACTATTTTTGGACCGTCTCTCTTCAAGGTCAGTGAAATCAAAGTTCTATTCACCTCAGAATCTAAAACACCCTTCACAGAAACATCGTTCACACATTTACATAGTGACTCGCCAACTATGTCAATTTTTTCTGATAAAATACAGGGGGGACCCATCCAAATCTGGAGCTTATAAGGCCCATAGAGAAAAGGGCATTTTTTAACTTCTTCATTTGAAGGTGGTCGGCATATATCTTCCAATGTAGCATACCCAATATTAGAAAATATTCGTGCTTATTTGGAAACCTTGTTTCCCCAACGGTGCACGTAAGCCAAGACAAAACCATCTCAAAATCCGTAAAAATTATCTTGAAATCTATAAAAACCATCTTGAAATCTGTAAAACCGTTTAGAAATCCGTAAACTTCTTTCTCCTAACAAAGTTCCTAACACACCCGAAACAATGTTTACATCATTAGCAACACTGTCCTCATTATATAACTTCCTGAAAAATCACTAACCAAAATCGAGACTCTGTTCATTAGTGACCCATTGTCTATTTGAATCTTTCAGAGCTAAAACTCTATTTTCCCTCCTCCTAAATTGAGTTTTCAAATGATAGTATCGGGTGTTTCTATTCCTTTTTGTAACCTAGTTTGTTCTAAATTTTTGAAACCATTTCATTTCTTCTGCCATTGCAATTTCATCCAATTTAATTTGGAGCGCTTTTTCTAATTTACACAGGAATGTCGAATGGGGGTAAGAGGGGGTTCTGGATCCCTTTTAATCTTTGCTAGGATGCATCACTTCCTTTTCTGAACGAATCCAAATATACTCCCGTTCCAATCAATTAGAGATAAAACCAGCCCTTCTAAAGCATGATTGATATCCACATTATTACACCAAACATTAGCTAAAAATTCAGTAAAATTTTCATGATCCATCCACGTAGATTCAAACCGAAACGGTTTGAGACCTCTTGGCAGCACAGCAGAGTGGAAATGCAGAGCAAGGGGGTTATGATCAGAAGATCTAGTTCGGGGTAGTACTTTGTGGAAGCATTCCGGTAATAGGAGGAAACGATCCTGGTTTCCGAAAGCTCGATCAAGTCGTTCACAGAGTCTCGCGTTGCCTCTGGTCCTAGGACCTGTCCAAGTAAACTTTGGGCCTTGAAATCCCATATACTCTGCAAATGAGAGTGTAAGGCCTTGCAACCAGTGTTCATGTCTAGCAGCTTAACAATCATCGCACTCCTCCATGCCTTGTAAAATCTTTTCTTCATTCTCTCCGAAACGTTGGGAAATTCCCTTTCGGGTCTTCGATAGTCCTGAATAGCGGTTCTTCGAAGCCTCTATCGTGAGTATGGTCGGTAGAGTCCGACAAGCTATCATCGGGCATATAGTCATCTTTGTTGTTCTCTTCATCATCAAGTGGATCACTATTGCTGTCAATGCCTTTCAGTTTCTCTGCCAACGATGGGCCTCCAAGGAAAATGCCAATACTTTCAGAGACCAGTTTGGGCCAATCTCTCTGCATGCTACTTTCTCCCATTCCTTTGGTTCCACCATTCTTGACTTTCTTTGAGCTTCTCAGGAGTTTATCATCTTCCTTACGAGTAGGAGGTACGATGTCCAACATGACTTCCTTCCAGTCTTGTCCTGCCAAACTTACTAGTGACTCCTGGTCTCTTGTTGTCATTTTGAATTTTTATGGTCCTTATTTGTCTTTAAATACAAAAAATAACGGCCGTTATGTTGTCACCTTGATCCCAAAAAAAAAAAAGCGGGTAGCTAACCGGGCCAACCCAAGTTCGATCTGCGATATCTGGAGCGGAGCCTGGTGATATGGACTTAGTCTTACCCGTGCTCAGACGGTTAGATGGAGGCCATCCCATAATATCCCAGCACGGTTGCAGTCGCACCTGAAACCCGTGGACACGGCGAACAATATGAATCATGGGTTTCTGATTTTCCTGCTCTTTTTTCATCCTCTCCTTCTCCACTCCTTGGGTGAGATTCTCCATCTGAAGTGTTTTATCTTCCACAGATTTGCAAATTTCTCATCCGATGGTCTTTTCTATTGCTTTTTATATGGTGTCGTGAACGCTGAGAAAGAAAGATATTTGGAATGTAAATTTTGTTGTCACAATAGTTGAGCAGTTAAGGATCTGGCAAGACTTTAAATTTGATTTGAAGTGTCTTCTTTACTCCTTTTGCGGGTGCGGACCGTCTACTGTAGGTATAAGAATTTCTTCTTTTTTGTTATCGAGTCTGATTTATGAAGATATTTTTAAGACGCCACCGGTCTACTAAAAAGGAAGACTCGCCCCAGAATCACGTTAACTGCTTTACAAGGTTCAGTGGCGATGAAAGAAAGATATTTGGAATGTAAATTTTGTTGTCACAATAGTTGAGCAGTTAAGGATCTGGCAAGATTTTAAATTTGATTTGAAGTGTCTTCTTTACTCCTTTTGCGGGTGCGGACCGTCTACTGTAGGTATAAGAATTTCTTCTTTTTTGTTATCGAGTCTGATTTATGAAGATATTTTTAAGACGCCACCGGTCTACTAAAAAGGAAGACTCGCCCCAGAATCACGTTAACTGCTTTACAAGGTTCAGTGGCGATTCTTTTATATTGCAAAGTACCGAAACATGATCTACCATTACAAAAACGTTTGTCTCTGAAGATGGTTAGAATGTTACAGCCACTAGACGGTCTATCTGGTGAAAGATTGAGTGTCCTACTATTCCTTATCCCATTAGCTACTCGCTTTCCTCGTGTGGGCTGAGAAAAAGGCTCTCTTATTGTAACCGATTGTTTGCCAGAGCTTTTGATAAAACATAGATGGCTTGTAAATGCTCTAAATGCTAGCTGCCATATTCTTGTTTGATTTAATGACAAAACCTTAATCTGTTAGGATGAACAAATGTTGGCTGGACCTGGACTGCCATTTATGCTGCATACATGTACTAACGTTCACCTATATAGCCCTCTCTGTTCCATTGCATATCAAGTCAGACATGGACAAATATTGGTTACCTCTGTCTGTGCTGCTCAGCTTGACTTTTCACATTCTTCTAGCTTCAAGGACAAACTGCTTTTGGCTAGATCGTTCATAGAGATTATGAAATGATATTCTTGGTCTTGAATAACTTCTTTCTGATTATTTGATTAGTCCCTAATGGAACAACATTTTTATATGCAAAATGGTTTTACAACTCTTTTATTCTTTAAATGCAGCTACACCAAATGGAGCATGTGTTTCTCAAGGCGGTCATTTTCCACCCTTCACATCAGAGGGGAAGCCTCCCAAAAAGGGACCCAAAGATCTGACCCTTTGCAGGGTTTTTCGCAAAAGAACTTGCTGTGACATAACCCAAACGTATCCCGCTCTTCTGGCTGTAAGGAAGCTCGCCTCTACTGGGGAAGCCAACCAGGAGTGCCTGGGCTTATATGAATTATTGGAGTGCTCCATATGTGATCCACGTGTTGGTGTTCAACCTGGACCTCCCCTTATATGTGCATCATTCTGTGACAGAATTTATGAGGCATGCTCAAATGCATACTTCTCCATGGATGTGAAAACACAGGTATGTGGTTCTCATGCAATAATTCTGGTTAATTTTCTCATGAATTTGAATATTTAAATGCCAGCAAAAGAGGAGGTGATTTGGGCTTTTACATAAATTAAGTTGTCTTTAATCCCAATCACAGTAATTTAGTCTGGTTTTAGGATGTTTTATTTTAAAAGGAGGTTATGCTTCATGAGGTATGATGAATTTATAGACTATGGTTAATATTTTATAATGGCATGTTGTTTAATCTAAATCACCTTCATCTAGTAACTTGAGGGGTCAGAGCGTGTGTTTGTTTTTCTAGTGCCAGAATCTGAAATTTTAAATATCTCCTTATATTAAGCATGACAAAATCCATTTTTTGGATTTGATTTTACCTCCCAGATCGTAGCACCTTGTGGAGTAAATGACTTTGTATGTGGTAGGGCTGCTGAATGGGTCTCCAATGGTACAGATCTTTGTCTTGCTGCAGGTTTTCGAGTGAAACCATTGGATAATGCATATATTAGCACCCAAGAAACATCTTGTTATGGTGATATAACCAGTCTGGATTCAGTCGCTGATTCATGGAAATCTTCACCGTTTGGGGTGACCCAGAGAGGAGACAGATTGAGGATGTTTGAAGATTTCCCTCAATGGGTGAGGCAAATGCCTTTTAGTGAAAGAGTTTCTTGGGCTATCGGAGGGATGGTTCTAACAGCAGGATTGGTGTTTATGAGGTCAGAATACTGTCTGCTTCCTGTGAATGAGTAGCTACTAGCTAGACATATTTGTGTGACTTGACATACGAGAAAATAAGAAAAGGGAATAATCCATTAATTCATTATATTAATATACTTTCATGAGTTTTACCCTCTCACAATTGATTGTATTGTTTCAAAACCCAATTTATCTTCTTGATTGTTCCTCTTTACTTATAACAGTTTGTTAAAGGAGTTAGCATTCCTCTCTCCGGCGCTGACGTTATATGCCAAATTGTGTTTACATGACAGCATCTGGATTTTTTTAGTTTTATTTCATACTTTTGTCTTTGTTGTCCATTCATTAAGACTACTTTTTAGTCTTGGAATGTTATCTATTTTCTACTCATATCCATCCGCTGATCATGCAGCAAAAGGCAGAGCCATAGCCAACGCCAAAAGCTAGCAGCTATAAAGCGAACTGCAAGAAAACTGGAAGGTAGGATGACGGAGCAACGACCTTCTAGTTCTAGTGCTCTAGAAAATAGGAAACGATTTGTAAGATGAATGTTTACTTTTATGTTTTATAACATAATTGTGCTATTTTGTAGGTGACTCTTGAGTTTGTTTTTATAACAATTAAGAGAAAATACATTCTATTTTATCTCGTTCTGTTTGTCTTCCCTTTTGTTTTATGGCTAACCTCATCTATAGTTATGTCCAAAAAAACCTCATTTATATAAATCATGTTTATGAAAAAGATAACGTAAGGAAAAGGTGGGAATTGATTAGATGACAGTTTTAGCATGTTTCTCTTTCCTTCAATCTGGTCTACACAGTTACAAGACTCCTGCAATTGCGCAATGGATCACGTTTCACTCCTCCCACGTGCTTGGGCAAATCCTTCTACTCTGGTGTTAATTTTCTTATAGTTGAGCGAATGATGCCGAACGGAATAAATCGCTTGTGACAAACTGGTTGGTGTCGTTTTGAAATTGAATGTCATGCTCAATTGAATATGTTACTGATTACTGTGCATTGCATTAAATGCTCTAGAGAGGTGATTAATTTTCTATTCATTAGTTAGCCAAGGGACATATACTCTTACAATCTGCTTGGTATGAGAGGAGGGGTTGGAAAATAAGTAGAGAAAAAATTGGTGAGTTGGATTTTTTGTTAAAAAAAATACAGAAGTGGGATTAGAATTCTTGATTGATTTTTCCTATTTTTTCAATCACACCCAACTCTTACTAAAATTTTATAACCCCATTTTTTTCAATTTTTTAAAATTTAACTTGGAAAAATTTTCCCTCCCCTTCAAATCGCTCAAACAGCCCTTAAGGGGAACTAGATAATGGAACTTGATGAAATGATACGACTTTCATTGTCTTTTCAATAAACAATTTTTTCCACACTTCAAATTCCCTACTTTTAATTAATAACACAAAGTGAGGAATACAGACGCAGTGCCGCCAGACTTGGATTGACCAAGATAGAAAAAGAGCAAAAGGATTTGTATAATTCAGATAAGCAATAGATATTTCAGAATGTTGAATAAGCATTGTTTCCATGTCAAATTGACAAACAATTGATTCAAGTGACCAGATGACGTATGGTCGCACAAATAATGCCAAGAGCAGGTTTTAGTTTACAATATAGTTGCGAGTTTTAGAGCCATTAGATCATTGCTGTTCTTCAACTCAAAGCTGTGGTAGGCTCTCCCTTGCCGTACTCAAAGAGACCGCTTAGAGATGTTCGATTCTATAGAAGTTCTGATCCCAGGCTCGTTGCCACATGACTAGGACTTTCCAGCTTTAGAAGTCTTTCCAGGCCTAGAAGGCTGTCTAAAAGGATGCGTGAGATGTCAGGGGCAATGAACATTCAAAATCACATGCAGGAACCACAACAGCATATTGATGATCATATCTACCTTCTTAAGATCTGTCTTTGAGGAACCAGTTCCTCTATCAGTCGGTTTAATGATCTTGAAGGAACATACGAGGGATTCATCAAAGCTCAACGACGCCCCAACGTTGTCGAACTCTCCACCATAGTTTGGAGCAGAAAATATTGAGACTAACCTTCGCTGAGCGAAAAACATGTATCCATCCTCCAGCACCTATATAAATAAGATGTAGTATAAAGAGAAGTAAAACATAAAATACTTGCACAAAGACTAAAATATAACGTTAAATTAGCTCATAAGAAGAGAAGGGTTTACCTGTTGGCCTCGGAAAATGGGATCGAGGTCATTTTCATCCAAAAACTGCGTGACAGCATCAGCACCAACATTACTTGAGACGCCTCGGTCACTCTCAGCCCAGCCCTCAATGTTAGAATTAAGATCAGACCAAAGCGGATCACGGAGGAGACCAGTATCGGAAATATCAGTTGGCCTTGAGATGTCCCTTGTCTGATTCAAATTCTTCAGTTCTAGAGAGAGGCCTCCATGCGCGCACAGTATTTTGTCCTCAATTGGTGTAGCCACTGGCAGAACTCAGTAAATTTCTTCCACAGCCTCACATTGAACCTCCTTTTACATTCATCGTAAAATCCATATTTCCTTTTTATCTTTGCATCTTCGTGGTTCCCTCTTAACAGGTAAGCTCTGTTTTCATCTACCCATATTATCCCCTAGGAACAGGTAGTTTGCCGTAGGAAGGTAGCCACCGTATTCAAAAAGCCTTAACAAGTCTTGGTACTGCCCATGTATATCACCTGCAAGAAAATTACATTATTAGAAACAAAGGAATTTGGTGAAAAGCTTTGGAAGCATGATTTATTTCAACACTCAAATAATCTATGTATGAATATAATAAAGATCTATCACAAGCGACGCTATTTGCAAGCCTCGGGGAATATGATTTATTTGTCAGATTTCGTATCTTACACAGGAAACGTTTTAAGATTAAATCACACCACATGATTGTTATAATTGTGCCATAACGTCTGCAATTCCTTTGTTGAAGACATTGCAAGCGGAGAAATACATCGAGTTTTAAAATATGAACGATGAAATGAAGGTTATGGGGTTGTTTGGCAAAGCGATTGAGTATCTCAAAAGCACGTTCAACAGTGTTTTTCCGCAAAACGAGATAATATCCTTCACACATTTGTCTTGTAAATGGTAAAAGCACTTCTCCACCGCTTTCCCAAACGGACCCTCTATATATATATACCCTCAAGACATCATCCTGCAGCAATGAGGCTGGAAGACAATGAAACGGCATTTCGAGCCATTCTTCAGTTCTAAGCATTAGCAAGGTGTTTGTGTACCTCTTGGTTTGCCGGTGTCCTAAAAGCCATATTATGCAGCTTAATAATCAAGTGTAGCTTCACATCAAGATTCAATTGGTTTTGGGTACTCTGTATTATAATGGGCTTATTTGAGGAGGCCGTTTGCCTCCATAAAAACCATTACTGTGTGTTCTTCTAACGGACTATCCAAATAAGCCCAATTTATGCCAGCATACGTATACGGGACTCATGCCAATCTATAAAAAAAGGATGTAATTCTGTGGTTCCCCGATGAAATTCCGCACCCATGAATTTTGGTTTTCATATCGCTCCTCAAACCTTTTCCTAACACTTTTCATATGAAAAGGGAATTCGAATCCCTCGCCTTTGCCTCCCCAAAACTCAAACATTGAATGTGTTTGGATAGTCCGTTGGGAGAACAGACACATATTCTGAGGTAAACATGTGAGAGGAATTTTGTCTCGATAAGTGTAGGAATGGCTTTTGGTTGCCCAAACGGGCTAACAAATAGAGCAATTAACATGTTGCCAATAACACTGTTTAATGGTACTTTCATCCCATGCAGCCGGCGATTTTCTGAAACTTCAAGCGGAATATGATTTGATAATGATGTTACAGGGGAGGAAGGGGAGGATTAGAAGCGGACTGCCGATGTGGATGGGAGCATGGAGCTCGAGGAGAGTGGGCTGAGAGTTGACGGATCTCCGACTCAGAGAGCTGCACTTGTTTCCCTCCTTTGCCTTCGAGGAGCCAGCGAATGATATCATCCAGTAAGGCCTTGCGCCCTTGCCCATCATTCCCAGGCGTCGTCTTCTTCTTCTTCAATCTCCCAAATTGAGAGGCAGAAAGATGAAAAGCGCAATTCCAGAGACGGTGTGAAGGTCAAACAGAAATAGAGCGTCAAACTTAGAAGGCGACAAAAATTACAAGAATGGGGAACCAAATGGATAGAAGGCCAAGAAGTCCCGACTGAGTGAGAAATGAGAATTAATTAAAGATGGCAAATGGCAAGAGTTACGTAAATACGCAACAGTATAGGACAAATAAATTATTAAAGGACCAATATTGGCATTATGCCCAGTCATCTGTTGGGCCTAGATCCAAAAATGGGCTTTTGTGGTGGATGTTATTAATATCAAAAGCCCAATAAAGTGGACCAATTTATCCAAGATCAAGTGGATTTGGGAGCCCAATATGCTGGAGGAAATGAGGCTTAATGACTACGCAGCCTTCGGTGCGCTGGTGTCTGGTCCGTCACCACCACCATCATCATTTTTTTCTCAAGCTCGCACAAATTAGATCTTTCGTGTTTAGAACCCACCGATTTCTTATAGAACGTTTCCTCTTTCATTCGGAAAACGTTTGAGACCTCCCCGTCTCTGCTTCCCGTCCAAGATGTTCAAAAAGTATGCTCTCCTTTTCCTCTCTATGCACATCTGCACAAAGTCTCGTTTTTTTTGTTTTTGTTTTCCAGTAGTTGCTTTAATATTTCCTTGAGATACGCAGTCTCACTCAGTACGTATTTCTGTTGTCTTCAAGTCTATTTTTGTGGTTGCAAAGGACTTGTAGCAACGCGTTTATTTTGTTTTTAACACAATTGGACCATCACTAGTGAGTGCCAGTTTACAATTCCTTTTTTTGGGAGGATTATCGAAATCCAGGAATTTGTCGGGGAGGGGGTTAGTTTGCCATAGCAATTGGATTACAAACTGTGAATATTATTAGCGTAGCCCATGAGATCCCAATGATGATACTGATGTCCTGCTCTCACCCCAACCCCTAATTGATATGCTATGCCCAGTTCACAATGCTCTATTTTGTCTCTAAAAATCTTCCTCCCTGATGCTCTAGTTGATGGGTATAGCATTTCGTTTATTGTGAATTACTCTTCCATGAATTGCTTTCAATCAAAATATGTGCATTTATAATCATTCAGATTCTCATCAGAAGAAGTGTCTGCACAAAACCAAGTGAAGGCATCTGTTCAAAGAAAAATAAGACAAAGTATTGCAGAAGAGGTGCTGTTACTGTTGTCTGGACTCATTTTGAACCCTGGCTAAAGAACTTTGCCCACATTTGCCTTAGCATGGGTATTATCATTATTGCATATAATCTAATCATCAGTTCATCACTCTTTTGTAGTACCCAGGACTTGAGGCAGTGTTAGATGACATTCTTCCAAAGAAGTCCCCTCTTATAGTTGCTAAATGGTCTGCGATAATATTACTTCCTTTCCGTATTTTTTCCTCAGTATAGTTTTCCGCTCGTTACTGCTCTAATGGTTGTTAACTTATTGTTGGTTGCCTTGTTTTGTAGTCAGAACCATCTGAATCTTGTTCTAGTGAACAATGTGCCTTTGTTTTTCAGCATCCGTGATGGACCGTACATGCCCACCTTACGACTTCTCCATCAATGTAATGTTTAACTCTTTTTTAAAACATTTCCAATTTGTACCAATGCTATTTTTTTTAGTACGGGTACACTTTAACAGAGAGGTCTTTGAACCATTCTAGAAGTTACATCAATTTTGGAAACATGCATAATAACCAAGCTTATATGAAAATGGTCAATGGTTGGATTCTCTAACTGTTAGTTGCACACCAAAGGCTGCAAAATGAAGCAGTTTCTGTCTAATGACCACCTTGACTTACATTTGAATGGTCTAGGCTGGAAGGTCAGAAGGCAGATTGACATGTGGTGACTTAGGGCCTTGTGTTCTTTTAGGATGTCAAATGTGGGAGTTTTCCAGGTTAACTCTCGTTAAGACTTTGAGTATTATTTTGTTGAGTATTTCCTACTGCTTGTATTTTGCGTGGCCTATAGTGCTGTGGTTATTTCTAAGGTCGTCATAGTGTTTAAGGCTTTGAGCTAGACTCTAGATAAAGAAAGGGCAGGGGGCTGCAGGATGATGTGGGGAGTGAAACAAAATTATGCTTGTTCTTACTCTCCTTGGCATAGCTTATTCACCACCATATTCAAATGCAAATGATGATTAGTAATTTTTTGGAAATAATTTTACCTTCAAGGCTTTAATGCTTCAACTAAACAGAGTGATGAGCGAGACTATTTATGCTCACGGACTTGTATCATTATTAATTTTATATCGATCACAGATCCCAATATAATGAAGAAGTTACAAGTTGACCGAGGTGCAATAAAATTTGTCTTAGCGGGTGCCAATATAATGTGTCCTGGTCTCACATCTCCTGGGGGTTTTCTGGATGAAGAGGTGGAAGCAGAAACCCCCGTGGTACTGTCTCAATTGCACTCTAGCTTGTTTTATATTGTTATGTTGACTTTTAGCACATTACTTACTTGTCTGTTCGTAGGCAATCATGGCTGAAGGAAAGCAGCATGCTCTTGCCATTGGCTTTACAAAAATGTCTGCTAAAGACATGTA
Organism: Vachellia pachyceras; assembly: GCA_025593235.1. Classification (NCBI taxonomy): domain Eukaryota; kingdom Viridiplantae; phylum Streptophyta; class Magnoliopsida; order Fabales; family Fabaceae; genus Vachellia; species Vachellia pachyceras. The sequence goes on from JANTPZ010138045.1 coordinate 14,078, forward strand.
AGAAACGTTATCCCACTCTACCTTCTTTTGCTCACAGAAATGTTAAATAATTTAAATAAGCAGTTTTTCTTCACAACTACAGTGTACTAGGTTGTTTTTTGGTCGGCTCTATGTTGACATTGGTGATCCTTAAGAAAAGAACGTTTTCCCACTTTACATGTGTTTCCGTTATCTTCCAACAAACAAAAAATGTAATTTCTTGGCTTATTATCAAATTAGAAAATAGTGTGCCATTCTGTTTAGCATGGAGTTGATTATTTTATATTATTGAAGATTAGATTATGATAACTGTTGAAATGTCACAACTCTCCTGTAATTTCTAAGTGCGGTAGTGGCGCCAGGGTGGATTTGATCATGGCATGAAAGAAGTGATCCTTATCGACAATACAGTGTTGCATGTATTATGGTCAACAACATTTGGTTCCGCATATAGATTAGAACTTTCAAGATGCGGATGCAGAAATAGAAAGATGTTATATCTTGTTTGTAGTTTCATTTTTCTGGCTGATTCTCATTCTGAAGTTCAATTAATTTTCAGAAAATCAATTAACAAGGGAATCGGGGTCGACAACCTGCATTATCTCAATGACGGCCTTTGGAAGGTATTATCTGATTACATACTTTAATTTAAATGAAATTAATATAATGTTATATTTAGATTCTATGTGGCAATAGATTCTAGTAAATCTGGGTTTCTTGTGTATGTTCTTCTTGTGTTTGATAGTATCTTCTCTTCTGATTGACAATATGATGTAGCGCTCTCTCTCTCTCACTGAACTATTTTGTAGATGGAGCGGCTCGATTGAAGGTGTTTTAATGGCTATTGCTATGCCAACTGTGTGACAATGTGATTTAATGCTCTTTGTTTAAATGGGGCCGCTTTCATGTGTCTGGAGATATTAAGAGGGGCACCTCTTTTAATAGGAATTCGAATAATAATTTGTTATGTTATGAGGGATTAATTATTTCCACTAGATTCAACTCATTTTAGTTGAAAAGTGCTCTTTTGATGCATGCATTTAGAACTTATTAAATCGATTCAAAGAAATGCATGCACTTTATGAAAAAGTGGTTGATATGAAGGTCCAAAAATAACTATGATTCAAAGTAAAATATTTTATTCCTATATTTGAGGGATGGAAAATGAAAGGAAAACCAGATGAAGAGGATACTAAGAAGAAAAACTTTTAAAAATAGATGACATTGCCATTTTTGAGTTTTTCCTTCTAATATTCTTCTCTAATTTGTTTCCATCTAAACATAGAATAAATGCTGAACTTCGAAGTGTTTTATTAAGATAATGTATGTTTTTAACAAGCAAATTAGTATGTTTCTCTTGAATAGCAAGTATAGCTTTCACGGGAATGGAAAATCAAACAAGCAAGGTTTACCTAAATTTTCGAGCAAATTCAACTATGGGAAGTCAATACATTCAATGGATTTTAGTATACACAAAAATAATTGAGACCTTACATCAGCCTAAGATTGAGTAAATGATTTGGAACCCAGTAAACTCGTTAGGGGCCAGTATGATATTTTCCCCATCTTGTAACTGATGAGTTTAAAAAGGCAGAGTGGTGAAATAAATGAGAAATGACACGGGCAAAGTATGGGACAGCCCATACCCACACCGTTTATTTTCTTAATTTTAAATCATCAAACCTAATTACCTAAAGTAAGGGCAACTGGTTTGGTAAGGGCAAAGGCACCGCACAAAGCATCTTGTCCTAGTCCAACCCCATCTCCTCCACTTCTTCAATCTTGTGCTCATGCCCTTTCTGTCATTGTAGTCAATTAGGTTGCAACATTCATCGAAGGAAAAGCACCAACTAGGGAAAGGAGGCAAATATATAAAGTATGGAACCATTTCAAAAGGTTGTCATTATTTGAAATGAAAGATCAACATCATGCACGGTGCAACTATTATGGACAAGATTATGCAAGCCACCCCTTAATCATGGGATCAAAAAATTGATGCGCCATTTTAAAAAGTGTCCAAAAAATCCAAATAAAACAAGCAATTCACCGTCTTTATTCTCAGTTAATTCTAGTCAACTAGTGACTCACCATGTGTACAATGAAGAGCAACATATAAAGTCTATTGGAAAATTCATCATAAAAGATGAGATGCTTTTTTGAGTCGTAGAAGGGGAGGGTTTTGAGAGAGATGCTGCAAAACTTTGAACCAAGATTTAAAGTCCCCTCACTATAGACAGTTGCTAGGGATTGCTACCAATTGTATCTAGAGGAGGCAAAAAATTTGAAGAAATATTTTAAGAGATCTCGAATCCGTGTGTCCCCTACTATAGATTGTGAGACTTCAATACAAAATGTGAATTACATGTGCATGAGTGCTCATTGGATCAATGATGAATGGATCTTGCAAAAAAAGAATTCTTGATATTTGTGTCATTCAAGACCACAAAGGGGATACAGTTGGGAAGGAAATTGAGATGTGCTTATTAAACTGTGGCATTGACAAAGTTTTCACAATTACAGTTGATAATACTTCTACCAATAGAACTGCAATTGCATACTTGAGAAAACGTTTGAAGAGTTGGAATGGCCTAATACTTGATGATAAATTTATGCATATGAGTGTGCTGCTCACATTTTCAATCTAATTGTTTCTGAAGGACTCAAAGACATGAATAGGTTTATTGAGCTCATTCGACATGCAATTAGATTTATAAAGTCATCTACATCAAGGTTGAATAGATTCGAGGAGCTTGTTGTGAAATAGAGAATTGATTCCAAGAGTCTATTGTGCTTTGCTTGTCGCATGAGGTAATTTAAATAATGAGCACCATAAATTTGTTTTAGTTACAACATTGCGATATTTATTTTGAATAAGTTAACAACATCTTCTTTATGTTATCAGGTACAATTCGGCATATCTTATATTGGAGAGTGCTGGAAAATTTATCAAAATCTTTAATAGAATGGAGGAAGAAGATATAGATTACAAGGAGTACTTTTAAAAAAAGCTAGATTTAATTCAAGTGGTCACGTTCATGATCACTTTGATGATGCTGAAAGAGATGAAGCTAGTGGTACAACTCAACCTCCCAGTAAATACGATTGGGGTGTTACAAAGGAGTTTCTTGTGTTTTTAAAGCTGTTTTACTCAATAACCTTGAAATTTTCTGGATCCAATTATGTGATAACAAACATACTTTGTACATATAGTTGCAATTCAATCAGAACATCATAAAAGTGAATAATCTCTACTGATTAGCATGGCCAATAGGATGCAATCAAAGTTTGATAAGTATTAAGGACATATGAAGAAAATCAACCCCTTATTGGTTATAGTAGTGATACTATACCCTAGATACAAAGTGACATATGTTAAAGTTGTTTTTGAAAAGATTGTTTTCTATCCTGCAAAGTGCGAGGCCACATTTAAGAAGGTCATTGATGTCTTGCATCTACTATACGATCATTAATTCAATCCAATCAATGATGCACTTAGATCTCAACTACCAAAATATGTGAATGACAGTGATGGTGATAAGCTTAATAAAGTTGAATCCTTATGATGAACTTGAGGAGGTACCCTTGTCTGCCATTGATCCCACCTTCCAGAAGATTTTAGCTACGATAAACATAGTATCTAAGAAGCTTGAGCAAGCTTATGAGGTCATGAATATCTTCAATATGATTTAATTAGATTTAGTAATTCAAAATTCGACCTGGCATGGTGGAAAGAGAATGCTTGCAAGTTTAGAGTTCTTAATCTTATTGCACGTGATTTTTTTGGCTGTACCGGTCTCTAACGGGGCTCACTCTAACTGGGCCAAATCTATGAACTGATGGGCCGATTCAGATCCGTGCAAGCAAGCTAAGCCGACCTACGCACCTCAAGAAAACCCTACTTCATCTCCTCTTCTCAATCTATATTTCAGCAGTCGCGGACGTTCGAGCTGAGCACGGAGGCAGCTTGTCATTACCTAAGCCGCAATGGTTCATTCTCTCACTCATTCGTGTTTCTCTGCGCCTTCTTCTTTCTTTGGCCCCTTTTCCTCATTCCCGATGTTTTTCTTTCTTTTCCATTTCTTATACAGGGTATCGATCTTAAGGCTGGTGGTAAGAGCAAGAAGACCAAAAGAACTGCTCCCAAGTCCAATGATATCTACCTCAAGCTCCTCGTCAAGGTCTTTATACGATTCCTATTCTTTTCCAGTGGAATTTATGTATTCTATAATCTTAACTTTCACGGTCAACCATCTCCTGTCTCTGATTAATCTGTTACTGTCGATTAAATGGGTAGTTTTGATAGTGTTCGGTGATGATCTGATGGGGTATATTTTTACGATGATGATAAATGGGATCCCAGCTCATTATGAGGCCATCGTCATGCGAAGGTCTCGGAATAGATTCATCCACATTTGTCTGAGCCTAGAACAACTATCGCACTTTATTTCATTTTTTATAATGGAGAAATAGCAGTGATTATTTTTTCTCTGAAATGATAAGCTGATTGCAATTTGGCGACACCATGCGGTGGCTAGGTTTTCATTTGGTTTAGACTGCACGAGAAGAGTTTTGGGCACTGAATAGTCATTCCATTAATATCCAGAACCTTGGCCCAAGAACTGAATTTTACACGTTCATTTTCATGCTCCTTTTTTAATTCCCGATGATGCCTTTTTAAACCATGCTAATGCTGATATCAGATGATTTATGCTTATAGTTTATACTGAGGGAACCATTACTCTTATTTTTGTTTCTACCTTCAATGAATAGGTGGCTTCTTCAAATTGCTTATGCGATAGTTTTGAATATCTGTATTTTAATGCACTTTTTTATTAAATACATTGAATTACTCTGATTAGCTTTACCTTATCAGCTTTATCGCTTTCTGGTCCGGAGAACTGGTAGCAATTTCAATGCTGTGATACTTAAGCGCTTATTCATGAGCAAGGTCAACAAGCCTCCACTTTCTCTGTCAAGGTTGATAAAATTTATGGAGGGAAAGGTTAGATATCAATGCCTCAGTACTTTTTATAATTTAATTAATTTGCAGTAGTTTCCATTAATTTTGTGCTGGAATTAATTTCTGTAGAAAGATAAGATTGCTGTGATTGTGGGTACTGTGACTGATGATACAAGAGTCTATGAAGTACCCGCGTTAAAAGTTACAGCACTCAGGTTCACGGAAACAGCACGAGCCAGGATAGAAAAGGCAGGTGGTGAGTGCTTGACATTCGACCAGCTTGCTCTTAGGGCCCCTCTGGGACAGAACACGGTATGTGGCAATGTCACTATTTTCTGAATTGTTTGCTTTATTTAATTTCTATCGTGTTTTTGCCAAGCATTTCGTTAATAGTGTTTTTATATCTTCAATAGTGAACCTGTACTTATTTGTTTATTTTTCTTTTACATTCCTAGAATTTGTTAGATCTCTGTAGGCGGTCACATGGGAATCACAGTAGCACTTATTTTGTTTAGGTTGTTGAGTCATTTGTGTTATATAGAAAGATGCTTAGATTTTGTTGAGAGTTCTGATTGGGTGGATAGCTCAATAACCATCTAATAATTAATCAATTTGCTGAACAAGGGATTAGTGTTGATTGTGTATGCACAAAACCCTGTGCTTATTTGTATTTTGATGTTAATTTCCTTGCTTTTTTCGGAATATCCAACCCTCGGTTTTTAAGCTATAATTTGTCTTCCATCCCCCATTGCATCAGCTGTTTAGATGCTTGTGTAATTGTATTGTAGTCTTTTTGATTGAACAAGTTTGGAAGTTTTGTGATTTGTTTGTTTTTGGACGGTAAATTTCATTTGTGAATCTTGGAAGCAGGTTCTTCTTAGGGGTCCAAAGAATGCTCGTGAAGCTGTGAAGCATTTTGGTCCTGCTCCGGGTGTGCCACATAGCCACACCAAGCCTTATGTGCGATCTAAGGGAAGGAAGTTCGAGAGGGCTAGAGGAAGGAGGAACAGCAAAGGGTTTAGGGTTTGAGCTTATCTTAGTTGTTTATCCTGGGTAAGGTGACTCGTGACTCCAAAAGTTCTAATTTTTGCAATATACGATCTGAAGACAAATTTGATGATATTCATTTATGGATGACATATGAACTTTTATGCTATGGTCTCCTAGATTTCTTGTTTAGCCAATGTATTTTTAAATTTTCTTTCTACTATGATGGATTTTTTAAGATGCCTTCATGATGAGCTGTGTTGCTTGATGATTAAAGGTGGAGCTAAGGTCAGCTTACAGTAGTAGGCTATCATAAAACTCGTGCAACACGGTTGAAACATCTCGAGTGAGCCTTGCTCTTGAAAGAATCTAAATTTGTTCATTACCGAACCGGATGCTTAACTGGAAAATCGATAATTCGGTGACTGAATTAGCCAAAAACTATAAAAAAACCCGAAAGTTAGATTAGCTGGATCGAGATTTCTTACTTTGGCTTCTTGATGCCAAGGTGATAGTTATGATGTTTTGGATAATTTTTTTTTCTTCATACTATTAAGGCACTGCAGCAGACCATCACATGACACGGGTCAATGAAAAATCAAGTAAAAACATGATAAATAAGCATCTGCCTCGCATTAATTATTAAGCCATAACCTATATATGTCTATGCTACTTTATACATAAAATAAATTTTGTAAGTTATTATTTTTTTTCTGCCAGGCAAAATATCCTATTACTCATGACCTATGATAATGTATTTTGGGAAAATGTCAAGAAAAAAAAACCTTTAAAATTGTGAAAGGGTGAATAAGGATTTTAAATTTTAGTAATCCTAAATCAAAGCGCTAAACAAAATAAGGATTTGAAAATGTAAGTGAAAAGATGAAAACATTCCACACTGAAAAACTTGTAAGATGAACAGTATTCTTATGTGGATAAGGAGTTTCTTATCCACATGAGAGCATGTTCATCCAATGAGTAGTGAGAACACTTCATTAAAAAAATTTCAGCATCCTCCTTCAAGGGCAATTTCGTTTTTCACTAACATTTGAAAATTCATATTTGATCCCATACCTTAATTTGAGATCATGAAAATTTAAAATCATCATCTATCCTTTTACAATTTTAACAGCTCTTTTCCTAACATTTTGGTGTGTACTTTACTATATGAACCTTATTCTCTTAAAAGCTGAATTTGATTATGCTAGTCGAGTCTAACTCAACCTGGCCTCCTAGCCCTAGGTAGGACAGAATGTATCAGTGGCCGCAATTGGCTGAACACTCCAAAAGTCCTAATCAGTTATAGACTGCAACATATCTCGAAGTAGACAAGCGGTTATTGAGTGGGATTTTCATTTGCCGTAGAGGCTTAATAAGCGCAATACCATACTAACTTGATAGGAACTAGCATCCATTACCAATTTATTCTATCAAACTGGCAAAGATGAAAACTCAGCCTATGAATAGGATTAGATGGTTTTAATAGCATACTATTTGTTTTGTATGTCTACATGTGTTTCATCTTTTGTGTCTTCTGTTAATCGTTACAAGTGCCTTGTATCAAGAACCATTTGTTGTTATCAGTGTCATACATGCAAGGTACGGTGGTTAGTTTTAGTCATTGGCTCAGGCCATGAAATACCATATAATCTAGACACTAAGGAACAAAAACATGAATCGAACTGGTCTATGGTCTGGATGAGATGCTAAACTAGGGATTGAGTTAACCCGATGTTAAACTATCCAACTCGGTTAAATAGACGGGTTAACTGATTTGCTCTTTTTTAAACAAAAAGAGAGGGTTCGGCAGAAAAAGAGCAGGAAGGAGAGGAGTTTGGAGAGCTTCTCTCAGACGTCGAATCTGAGCTTCCGTTCGCCATGTCCTACGCCATCTTCATGTCCAATTTATTGCCTTTTGTTTTCATCCTCAAAACCACCTAATGAAGGAGAGAAGAGCCCAACGGAATGTTTCCACAGGAGAGCCCTCGAGAGAGAGAGAGAGAGAGATGGATGCGAAGGGATACAGTTGAGAGAAAAAGGATGGACTAGGTTCAAAGTTAAAAAATAGGTATGACTATACCATTTATTAACCTACTTATTTTCGACAAAGGCTGTGAATTATCTTACCTTTGCCTTAGACTTGTGAATTGTACGTTTGCTTTCCTATTTCATTTTTCAAAGTTTAAAAAGTAGGATTTCTATTTTATTTTAAGTGATTATTAATATATTATTATATTTTGTTATTTTCAATTAAAAATTATTATTCTAATAAGCTGGTCAAATTTTGAGTAAACCCTGATCTACCTCATTAACTCTTAAACTATTACATCAACAGGTTCAGTGTCCAGTCTCATTTTTTAAACCTTGCTAAACACTTAGTCATGAAGTACTATTCACAAAAACTTTGGAAGATGCCCTCTTTTTAGCCCATTTCCTACCTTTTCTCTATGAAGTTTATACCATGACCGGAGTAAGATGCCCTAGTATCATTCAAACAAAAGTGCTCTATTCTACATCCTCTCAGTATTTATTTTTTTTTTTTGCCAACAAGGAAAGCTATAAATTGAAATCAAACAAAGTTACATAGTCTTAACAGTACAGAGCCCAACACCAAATCTTAAAAACAGTAAGATAGAAACAAGCACATAAACTAAGAAAACAACAATTAAAAGATCATCAATACAGCAAGTCAAGGCTTTAATATCAGCTACCCAGAGATCCTTTGACTGCGACG
>JANTPZ010138047.1:0-16528 GCA_025593235.1 Vachellia pachyceras
CGTGTCTTTCGGTAATACCTGGATCAATTTGTCGTAGTCTTCATGGATGATATCCAGTGTACTCCCAATCTTTAGAGGAACATGAAAGGCATCTGAGAATTTATTTAATGATTTTAAAAGAAAAACATTTATACGCTAAGCTCAGTAAGTGTGATAGCTGGTTATCAAAGTCCTAGGGCACTTGATCTCTCAGGAAGGGGTTACTGTGGACTGCACCAAAGTAAAGGCAGTACTGAGATGGAATCGGCCTAGGAAAGTAACAGAAGTGAACTTCCTAGGGTACCTGATCTCTCAGGAAGGAGTCACAGTAAACTACGCCCAAGTAGGGGCAGTACTGAGATGGAATCTACCTAGGATTGTAACCGAAGTCAAGAGCTTTCTGGGCCAAACGCCTTCTTAATTTGTAGATAATACTTATTACTTCAAGGTGAATATATATAGTTTCAACTCTTCATGTCGACTTGTATAAGGTGAATTAGATATATGAATTGTGTTACTCTGCCACACACAGTAAATGACAATGACTTCTGTGTTTCGATGCAACAAGAATTTGGCTTAGATAGATATACACGTCTAACCCTGCTAGGTGTTTATTATGTCTGTAATTGATCTGGTGTATAAAATGTAACTGTAAGTTGTTGAATCAGGTGGGGTTAATAAAACAGAATAGAACTTTTTTTTTTAAAAAAAGAACATATGGCGCCCTATACACTATATAGGCCGCCGTAGGAAAGACCTACGGTGCCCTATATTGGGAAAAAGGGCACCATAGGTCAGGCCTACAGCGCCTCACCTGCATTAGGGTGCTGTAGGCCCTAACTTTCTACTACCCTCACATTTACGCCCCCTAGAAAGGGTGTCTATTGGGTTAAAAATAGGGCGTAAAAGTAACATTTGTAGTAGTGTCCTTGAAGGATTAAAAGTGCCGAAAGCACAAATCCCTGAAGGAATAAAAGTGACAGAAGCACAAATCCCTGAAGGACTAAAAGTGCCAGAAGCACAAATCCCTGAACGAATTAAAGAGTCAGAAGCATTGAATTCTAGTTCTCAAGAACAATACTCAATCAAGTTGAATAAATCCCTGTATGGCCTGAAGCAATCAGGGTGCATGTGGTATAATCATCTTAATGAATACTTGTTGAAAGAAGGATATATAAATGATCCAATATGCCCATGCATCTTTATGAAAAAAATATGGAAGTGAGTTTGCCATAATTGCCGTTTATGTAGATGATATCAACATCATTGGAACTCCTGAAGAGTTACCAAAGGCAATTAATTGTTTGAAGAAGGAATTTGAAATGAAAGATTTAGGAAGAATGAAATTCTGTCTTGGATTACAGATTGAGTACATAAAAATGGGATCTTTGTATATCAAGAAACTTACGCAAAAAAGATCCTAGAATGTTTTTATATGGATAAATCTCATCCATTATGTACTCCAATGGTTGTGAGGTCTTTGCAACCTGATAAAGACCCTTTTAAACCTCGAGTAATTAGTGAAGAAGTACCATATCTTAGTGATATAGGAGCACTAATGTATCTTGCTAATCACACACGTCCCTGATATATCATTTGCTGTTAATTTATTAGCAAGATATAGTTCTTCACCAACACGAAGACATTGGAACGGAGTTAAACATATTCTCCATTATCTCAGAGGCACTATGGATATGGGGATATTCTACTCAAATAAATCCAAGCACGAAATGGTTGGTTATGCAGATGCTAGATTTTTATCTGATCCACATGATGGTAAATCACAAACTGGCTATCTGTTTACGTGTGGAGGTGCAGCTATTTCATGGCGATCTATGAAACAGTCTATATCAACCACATCATCTAACCATGCTGAAATTCTAGCAATCCATGAAGCAAGTCGAGAATGTGTTTGGTTGAGGTCAATAATACATCACATATGGACAACTTGTGATTTATCTTCGGGAAAAATGATCTCAACGATCATATATGAGGATAATGCTGCATGTATTGCCTAACTAAAGGAATGGTACATCAAGGGTGATCGAACAAAGCATATTTCACCAAAATTCTTCTTCACTCATGATCTTCAAAGGGATGGTGAAATTGATATCCAGAATATCTATTCCAATGAGAATCTTGTAGATTTATTCACCAAATCTCTTCTAGGTGCAATCTTTTAAAAGCTTGTCCATGGCATCGGTCTTCGCAAACTCAGAGATCTCAAGTGATGTCGTCATGAGGGGGAGTCGATACACGCTGTACTCTTTTTCCCTTATCTAGGTTTTGTCCCACTGGGTTTTCCTAAAAAGATTTTTAATGAGGCAACTTTGGACAGTATATCAATGAATGGTGTACTCTTTTCTTGAGCTAGGTTTTTGTCCCACTGGGTTTTTTCAAGTTAAAGTTTTTAATGAGGCATATTCATAATGGACATCCAATGGGGAGTGTTATAAATATATTAAATAAGTGGATGTCCATTGACTCTTGACCTTCTGCATCATAAATGCTGTACATAAATTGTTACTGAGAAACTAAAGAGTTGAGTCACAATTAATATCTATATTAATTGTACTATTATTTGTTCATGACTCTTAGAGGTCATTATCAGAGGCTATAAATACGGCTTTGTACTTGATGAATGTGATATAGAAAGTGAATGAGAATTACTCCTCAATTTCCTATTTTCTATTCTCATATTCTCTTGTCCCTTGTCCCGAAATTTTTTCTTTTATAACAAAGATAAGATATATACTAAATTTTTAGACAACCAAAACTCATAACTGATAAAAAGATCACTCTATGTAAGATAATATTATTTATAAAAAACCAGAAATTATTAGTTTAAAAAGTTTATTGATGATCGCGTCTGTATTTATTAGTAGTACTTACTAACATTGGTATAAAAAATTTCTTGATCATCATGTCTTTTCCGTTTCAAGGCAGTGGATCTATTCCCTCTCTTTCAAGGATTCAATGCATTTAGTATTTACTAACCATTAGTTTAAGAAATTTCTTGATCATTGTGCCTTTCTCTTTTTTAGATAGTAAATTCATCCCCTATTTTTTTTAAGGATTTAATATATTTATTATTTACTAATAATTAGTTTAAAAGTTTTGGGTCATTGTGTCTTTCCCTTTATAAGATAGCATATCCACCCCTTATCTTTCGAGAATTTAATGCATTTATTATTTACGAATAATTAATTTAAAGATTTTGCGGCTAGTGTGTTTAGGAGTGGAAATATGCCGATCTTTAATAGGGTTTTATGGCCTAACTTGACTAAAGGCTGATGAGGCCTTACCTATTGTTTGTTTAACAAGAACACCAAGATTCAAGCTTATTTAAAGGCCGACCTTTTTAAAAGGAGTAAGGCTTTTCTTTTAAAGGACTCCTATCAAACCTATAGGGATTGCCTAGTTAACTATGTGTAGTCTTTAAGTAGACTTTGGGTTTTCCATTTGTACGAATATAGCCTTTGAATCCTACATAAAATATATTTTTTTAGTATGCTTACAGTTAGCACTGGGAAACGGGTCAGCCCGCCAGCCTGTGGGCCAGCCCATGTCAGCCCACGGGCTGCATGAGGTCGGGCTGTGCAGCTCGACCTCATGCGGGCTGTCAAATTGACAACCCTAACCCGCCATGGCAGGCTGGCGGGCTAATTTTCTTACTTTTTTTAAAAAAAATATTATGTTATCTTTTAGTGCAGTTTCTTTTTTCCCTTTTTTTATTACTTGTAATCTTATTTCCTGTACTCTTAGTTCAACAACTCTCTTTGTAGATATGAATATAAATTTATTCAAAGTAAATATTTTCCCAATATAAATCAACAATGAAACTGCAACACCTCCTATTTTCCCCCTATATGTTCATAAAAGATCACTTTTGAACCACTCTTGGGCCTTAGATATTAAATTTGATCCAAAATTGTGAACTTGGATTTTCAAAAACGTAAAAAAAATGATGTTACTGTTCACGGATCCTCTTTCCAAATTTCTGGCCCAATTTTAAAAAATCATAATTAATTCTAGAAAAATCGAAATAGAGTGGTTCCAATTTCTAAATTTAGCTTATTAAGTGACCTATAGGGAAAAAAATACTGATTGGGCCTAAAACTTGCCCATTTGAATCAGTTTATTCCAAAATCATTTACTGTCCAATTGGTCAATTCCAGTTTTTCCAGTTTTTACCTTAAACTTTGGAAATTCATATCTCTCAAAATACATATCCAAATTTCGCAAACTTTATGTCATTTTAAAGCTCAGGATGTGTAGTTTCTGATTAGAAAGTTTCAGCTCATTTGGAGCTCGTTTGCTATTTTTCCTTGCCACGTGAAGTAGATGCATTTTCAGGGCCCTTGGAACCCCCTTAACTTTGAAAACCAATTTTTTTTTGTTAAAATTCACCAAAACCTCTTTTTGATTCCTTAACTCTTTTTTATCATGCATGACCATTCCCTTAACATTCCTTGTTAGTTTTAGTCCATTTTCATGCATGCCTTATCACACATTCCCATGATACTTTGTGTAGAGGTTTAAAGTTACAAAACAACATCAAGAGAGAGTTAGCAACTCAATATTTACACAAAAACCATGCAAGCAAGGAGCAACTTCTTCATGCATCAATAAATTTTTCCTTACCCTTGCTTATGCTTCCACCTACATGGTTAGTTAGGGGGAATGAGATTTGGGAATCCCAATAGCAAAACCACATAATCAAGATATTGTGAATGTGCATACATAACTTTAAAACATGTGTATGAACATATAAACATGTGACACATCAAACTTCACTTTAATATGCATATGGCCATAGCACAAAAGTCACATTTCATACACAAATCATTCACTTTAATCATCATAAAAGTTCATGTAACATTCACAACTCATTTTCATAAACATAAAAGGAGATTAGTAGGTTTTGCTCAAAAACTTTTCATAAACTTTTCATCATAAGAGTCAGAGTCAGAGTCCTTGGCTCAAAAAAATATTTTTTTATTTTTTTAAAAACGGGCTAACCCGCCAACCCGCGGGTTAGCCCGTTTTAACCCGTGGCAAATACGGTCTGGGCCTATGCGGCCTAACTTTTTACGAGCAGCCCGAACCCGCCTGAGCCCGTGGGTGGCTGGCTCAACCCGCGGGCTCAGCCCATATTCCCGATGCTACTTACAGCCTATTTACGGCATCAATCCTAGAATATGAAGCTTTCTAAATGTCTACATTGTAAGCAGGCCTTTAAAAGGGCATCAGGTTAGAGCATACCTTTTAAAGATTTAGGTCTGAATTAAAAAAAAAACTTGTATATAGGTTCAAACTTTTGGCCCCAGGCCTTCCTCCCTATGTCTTTTCTATTTCAAAGCAGTAGATTCACCCTCTTTCTTCTGATTTCACAAATGACCTTTTGATGGGTTCTAACTAGAAAATTTGATGGTAGCAAAAATACTTTAACCAAATTATTAAATGCTTATCATTAAGGGAGAATAGGGGAAAATCCCCTATTGAGAAATTAATTGGATAATGGGACCCGCATAATATGGAATGTCATTTGCATTTTTCATTTTTAAGAAATTTTATGCAACTAAGTTTCCGTGCAACTGACCTTCAACATTATGTAAATACAATTAACTTTTCACATTAGCCAGTTCTCATTCTCTAATTAATTTGTTAATGGTGGATTTTTTTTCTGATTCTCCCTATCATTAATTGAGATGGATCACATTTCTCTGGTTTTGAAAACAATTATTGTCACTCAAATTTTTGACAGTTTATTAATTTCATTACCTAAAATTTGTCCTTGGCGCTCACCTTTTTTTTTCCTTTTATTGTCACCTTCATTTTAAGCTCAGCTTTTTTGTTACTGGGGTTAAGGTATAAAAATACTCAAAATTTTTTATCAAAAAATGTTCAGCACTATTACAAGACTTTCAGAAGTGCAAAAATACCTTTTATGTTTTTTAAAAGGAGCTACTGGCATTATATACAAATTGTGCGAGGAAAATTACCTATTAAAGATACTAAAAGGGTGCTAAAATGTAATCACTGTTTATTTTAGTAACATGGAACGTTTAGAGAGAACATATTGACTAAAATGCAGATGTGGATGCATATGTGGCAGAATAATATATGAGCTGGACAAAAAATACAACAATTATAAAAATTCTTCCTCTGCTTCGTTGTTGCCTATCCTGCCTTCAGTATAATATATTTTTAATCATTTTTGTTTTATTATTTTATCTAAGATATCAATATTTTCATTTCAATTAAATTATACTATTTAAACACGACCGGCTTAACCTACTGACGTTTAAACCTTCGGTTTTTTGAATTTCACGAATGATAATGGGAGAAATATGCGTCATAATAAGTTTTATTATTTATTGAATGCATAACTACATAACATTCTTATAGAAGAATAGTTGATTGTCTCAAAACAATCAAGATATTACATATTTCTCTAACCATTATTATTATTAGTCGGAGGAAATTGGTTGCTGGCATGCAGTATAGGAGGACGACATGGGCATCCAACTAATGCATCGCAAGGGCAAGGGCAGTTAAGGCAGCTTATCACAGGCCCCCTTGCTTCACATTCCCCACACACATCTGCATATACAATAAAATACAATTTATAATAATAATAATAATAATCATCATCATCATCATCATCATCAATGCAATAATCCATTATACCGTAATAAAGTGATTGTAGAAACAAGTAGATTATGTACTGAAAGCGCTTCACAGCATGGTAAAAATAAGAAATAAATTTTTTTATATTTTCAATGGAATATAAAATTTCTTGTCAGTTAGTTTGAGGTTTTGAACACGGATTTGCATCTTACAATAAATCTATAAATATTTTACCATAACCTGCAATGAGATGCATAGAATTGAAAATACATTTTACCATAACCTGCAATGAGCACAATGTACCGAAATTAAATAAGTGAAGATTTTATGCATCTTACAATAAATCTATAAATATTTAATACCAATTTAATTTTTTCTAAGCACTTTTCTCACTAAATTTAATTGTTAAGATAAAAGTAATATTTTTTACAAATTATATTAATATAAATTTCTTGGTCACTATGTCTTTCACTTTTTCGTGTAGTAGATTCATTCTCCTTTTAAGGATTTAGTGTATTTATTATTTACTAACCATTTGTTTAAAAAATTATTTGATCGATGTGTCTTTCTGTTTTCAAGATAATATCTTTATCATCTTTTTTTATTTTCAATGATTTCATGTATTTATTATTTACTGATCATTAGTTTAAAAATTTTGTTGGTCATTGTGTCTTTCCCTTTTCAAGGTTGTAACTTTAAAATCTCAAAGGATTTAGTGTATTTATTATTTATTAACTATTAGTTCAGAAAATTCCCTGGTTGATGCGTCTTTCCCTTTTCAAGGTATGTAGGAGCTTTATCATCTCTCTCTTTTTCAAGGATTTAGTTTATTTATTATTTACTAACCATTAGTTCAAAAATTTTCTCAGTCGATGGATCCTGCCCTTTCCAAGGTGGTACATTCATCCTCCCTCACTCAATGATTTTTTGTACTTATTATTTACTAACTATTAGTTTCAAAAAATTGTTGGTCGCTGTGTAAAGCCCTTTCATGACAGTAGCTTTATAATCTCTATATTTTTCAAGGATTTAGTTTATTTATTATTTACTAATCATTAGTTTAAAAAAATCTTTTCTTTACGGATCAGAAAGAAAAAAGCCCGAAATTTTACACCCAATTATTACATATCACTCCCATATATTTTTCTCACTCATTCCTTCTCATATTCATCCTCTCCACATATAAGTTGGAAAACAAGTTATTTTTTTTTCATGTTGATTACTTTTAACTAATTTTAACAAACTTTTTTTATTTCTGTAATTCTCTTATTTGATGTTCTAAATAGAACTAGAGGGAATACAATACAATAAATATCCGTGCAATATCAATCATATCCCAATAAAAACTCCATCTCATCCTTTTATAAGATCATTTAAAAAAATAGGTTAAAATTATTAAAAATAATAAATATATAGGAAAATAAATTTTTTTTCCAAATATGCCCTTATTTATGTAAGGGGCAAGTAAAAGCGAGAAAATCAATGGTGAAAAAGAATATGTGAGAAAAAGAGTAGGGAGGATATCATTAATTAGGGTTAAAATAGAAAAAAATACTTTTTAAAGTTGAGATAAACCCAAATGAAATCTTATAAAAATGATTCAACTAATTCAAAAATTGGGTAGTGTGACAATGACAAATAATAGATTCTATACTGAATACAAATAACAATTTTTTTATTTTTTAAAAATATTTTCAATGGAATAAAATATTTCTTGGCAGTTAATTTGAAGTTTTGAACATAGATTCCCTACAATGTATGAGAAATCTGCTTTGAACACAATATTACAAAGCATAGAGTTGAAAAGGAGAGCTAGAATCTTACTTGATGCGACGATCAAAACGGCCAACAAGAACATGAATGTAACAGAAGACTATTCGGTTTCAAGGCAGTGGATCCATTCCCTCTCTTTCAAGGATTCAATGCATTTATTATTTACTAACCATTAGTTTAAAAAATTTCTTGATCATTGTGCCTTTCTCTTTTTAGGATAGTATATTCATCCCCTATCTTTTTTAAACATTTAATGTCTTTATTATTTACTAATAATTAGCTTAAAAGTTTTTGGTCAGTGTGTATTTGCCTTTTTCAGATAGCATATTCATCCCCTATCTTTCGAGAATTAAATGCATTTATTATTTATGAATAATTAGTTTAAAAATTTTGTGGCCAATGTGTTTAGGAGTGGAAATATGTCGATCTTTAGTAGAGGCCAATGGCCTTACTTGGTTAAAGGCTAATGTGGCCTTACCTGTTACTTATTTACCATTTAACCTAGTCTGCTAGCCCGCCTTTTTATTTTTGAAAAAACCAATTTTTAAAGTAATTTTTTAAAATGTTAAATCTTCATGAACCATGGAAAACATAATTATATATGTTTGTTTTAGTCTTACAATCTTATTGTTATTTATGTATCAAAAATAAATATTTTTTAAAAATGTTTAAAATTAAAATATATAGAATTTATTAAAGATGTTATAATTGCTAGATAATATATGAAAGTTTATTTCGAAGATGTTTTCTTATAATCAAATAACTTTATTTTAATTATATTTTTGTAAATATTTATATGTTTATTTAAAATTTTTATAATATATTATATATTAAAAATTAAGAAATAACTACGTTGGTTGGTCGGCTACCCAGCCTGCCAAGGTACGAGCTGCATATAGGCCACACCCTCGGTTATAAGTGATATGATGTTGATTGCTGAGGTAAAATTTACATCGTTTAAATATAGTGTCAATACTTCAAGTTCAAAATTTTCAACAAAGGGTTTTCAAATAAAAAACACTTATTGAAAAATTAACATTCATAATCAATTATAAATCACTTTAACATAAGTCAAGAAAAAAATCTCACATACTTACCTTGAATTGTGTAAAATCATGCAAAATAAACTAATATAAACACTCACATAGAATAAAATAATTGTTAAATAAATTTAAAAGTAAAAACATTAAATATGAGCCATACATATTATGTTTGGAAGGTCTAGATTTCGATCCTAGTTGCCCTTATTAATGTGCACCGGAACCAATTCCCCTTTCTAGAGGTCTCTATGATTTCCCCTCCTTCATTGGTGAATCCAAGTACATTTTTTGTATATGTCTAAACCACCTCTTAAATAATATTTTACCATCTTTTCTTCAATATAGATACCACTCCAAAACTCTTCTTTTTATATATTGATTATGAAGCTTATATTTTCTTGTACAATCACATATCTACTCCAATTTTATTTTATGTGCTTATTGCCCATTATATGTACGAAAAGCCCACCAAGTTGGGTACAAAGCTAAAAGTGCGCGCGTATGCATTTATTTTATTTAAAACATTTATCAACCGCTTGAACATTAGATTACATATTCATATGTTTGACCTATTAGTGGCAATTAATTGGAATATCAATCTTGTCTTATGTGGAGGAAGGTCTTGTCATTTTATTACCATAATAATCCTATATTTATTTGTTCAACTTAATCTAAACAAAATGAAATTTCGTAAGGTGTAACTTTTTCAAAATATTATATCTACACAAAAATTTGAAATCTAAAGTAACGATTTTATATGCTCTTAAATAAGAGTAGGGTGGAATGACCTTTCATTTTAAACAAAGTTAATAGGTTAATTACCCTTTTTCTATGTTCTAACTATATGGTTAGATGCGACCTATTAGATAGAAGACTGCTAAAATTTCAATCCAACTAGTTATCACAATTTCACAAGCCGCGTGACCTTGAACCGAGATGGAATCCGTACGTGTGAATTGACTACAAGTGGCTCCTTGAAATAGCCTATAATAACTTCCTCTCATTTACAAAGAAAATTCTTCAATCTGGTGATTTTTCTGGGTCAAACCCAAAACTAGTAATTATAATAAAAAAATAAATTATGGATAAGTTCTGTAGAACCCAAAACTTCAACATATTAGCAGCCTCCATAAAGTAAGTTCTGTATGAAGTCACAACGATGTCAGTGAAACTCGATGGTATTTCAATCGAATTGATTAAGTTCTCTCGTTCAAGTTACGAATTGGCGCTGTAAAAGAGAAAACCCGCACGCATTTTCTGGAGAATTACTCCTTTATATGTCCTTTAATGAATATAGTCAATAAATTGGGTTCAAACCAAATACGACAAGCAATATTAACATACTATAAAAAATAGTAGGAAACGTCAATACGATATTTAAAAGAAAATGGGAGACATTTGCAGAAAAGCTTCATCTATTCTTCCATGGAAATGTTAATGTTCTTTCACCACAGTAGAAGCCTATGGTTCTATATGTATAAATACGTCTCAAACTGGAGGCAAAAACAAGAGAAGATTGAGAGGCAATATTGAAGAAAACAAGAATCAAAATATATTAGAGTTGTTGGTGGTTTTTTATCAGGATGGAAAAGAATACTATTGGAAATAGTATTGGGTCTGGTAGGCAGCAGAGTTCTTCTCAGAGTGATTCTTCAAATGGTTCAAATCCAAAGGGAACTAATCCTGTTGGAAAGAATATTGGTGGTGGTCGAAATAAACCCAAAAAACAAGGGAATAATTGAAATTATTGTGGTAATTCAAAGTCTTTCGTTTCTTTTTATTTTTGCAGTTAGCTAGGATTATACACACACATTTGCTCCGGTCTTTATTACAAGCCACTTTCTAAAAAGGTTATTTTTGATATTTTTTATAAGATATTTTTATAGTTTCAATTAGCATTAAATATTTTTTATATATGTCCATATTTACTAAGGATGGTAATAGACAGTAGAAATTAATACGATGATATAGCTTAGTATTGTAAATAAACGTAACATTAAAAATAACTTAAATTATATGACATATTTAATATTCTTGTGAATTAGTTCGAAGTGTATTATAATAAGAATAAGTATGTTCTTGTTAGTTAATAATAATACTATATCTCTATGTGTATTGATTCTTCATCATAATTTGCATGCAGGTTCATTTAGGTGGGACACAAATGTGATGCTAGCAACCGATGGAAGGAAAGTTTAGCGGAAAAATTATTGTGTTTTAAACTAATATGTTTTTTATTATATAATCCATCATCTCATATTTTGTTGTTTGCAGTTGTGTACTAGTTGAATATTTACCATTTGTATTGTCAATATCAGGTCTTATGGATATATATATATATAGTATTCATATGAGCTTTTATTTATATAATTCTTTTGGCTTTTTTGCCCATATATAATATAATGGAGATATACATGTAATATCCAGGTTTTTTATAGCTGAATATAATGATTAAGGGTCAAAAGAGTAAAAGAAAAGAAAATAAAGGGAAAATAGTATATTAAGGGAATTAGAAATTTAAGGAACAAAGTGTCATTTTTGAAATTGGAGGATCAAAAAATCATTTTGAAAGTGGGACGAAAGTGCAATTTCAATAATTTGGGGACCAAATTGCCATTTATAAATTTAAGGGTATTTTCGTAAATTGAGAAAAGTCAAATGGTATTTAGTCAAAGTTTGACCAAAATATCAAAAAATTTCATAGTACACCAAAAGATAGAGAAAAATTCAATGATCAGTAATTGAGATCAGGTTTAGATCAGAAAACAAGAATAACCTTTATGAGAATTTTAAAGGTTATTTAATATTTGAATATTTAATAAATAATAAATTATATATAATCATTTAAAATATCTAAAGGCCTCAGATATCTCACTTCAGATAGGGGAAAAATTGCTTGAAAATTGTAGTAATTGATAAAATTGTTTCCTAGAGAAAGTCAGCAACAATTCCCCAATGGGAAAAGGAAAATGCCCGGAAAAATCTCGAATTAGGATTTTTTTTAAAAAAATAATTAAAGACATTCTAAAAAGCCGTTTGAGAAAAGAAAAATCATGGAAGTATCTGATCTCTAGTCTTTTTGAGGCCAAATTTAATACTCAAGATTATGTAATTAGTAGCACAACCTCGGGTCGATCTCTAACTTAAATGTCTCTAAGTACTAATTAGTAATTTCATTCAACAAATTGAAGAGAAAATGGTTATGTCATTCTAATATGTATCAAGGGCATTATTATCTAGGCCATGGCTATTGTTTATTTCAATTTCCTTATCTTCTTAAACTAAAACGCAAACAATCCCAACAGTTTATTACAAGTCAACAGATGTTTAGTAAGAAGAATGAAAGCTCAGTAAACTCCCTATCCAATGGGACTCAGGCTCGGCCATAGCTCTTGGGGAAGCAGGAGATCCAACCGGACATGGTAAACTCCATAGTAGCAACAACGGTGAACTGGAATCCCATCATTATCATGGCTGACTCCGACGGTGAGGACATCTTCGAGGCTAAGAACTTAAGATGAAGCGAGGGTGAAATCCGAAGCTGATGGTGGCAGAGGAGTAAAGAAAAATTGCAAGTCGAATGGAGTGGTTGTGACAGAAGGTAGAAGGAAAGAAAATCAATGAGAAAAGATGGAGAGTAGAGACACGGGCCACTAGACAAGAGAAAATGGATGGATCTGGAAGGATAGGGAGTAGTGGCAAACGCCTAGCTCCTCACTGTACCAACAGCGTACTCGTTAGAAAGGGGTGGATTGAAGTTTGATGAGTGGACCGTTAGTCGCATTAAGTTCACGTCAAAAATAATTTAACCGAATTAATGTAGTATAGCACAAATCCGGGTCGTATTCACTTTGAGGAGCCGAAAAAACAAAATGGAATCCTAGTAATTAAATGCGAATAACTCAAATTGAAAATTAATTGGAGGAAATTTTATGTGAATACTACGAGTTAAAGTAAAATTAAAATACTTCTTTTTTTATATTTTTAAATATGAGGAAAAGTGAAACAAATGAAAATAATTGAAATATGAATAACCGATGATGGAAATCAATTCTCCAACTCGCAACGCAGGCAATCATCACTTCAATAGATATGAGAGTTAAAAGATTGAATTAAAGAATTATAATTAAGCTTTAATCCAACAACCGCGCCACCTCGAATTGTCACAAAATATTTTCTAAACTTCCAATTTACTAACTACCACCAGAATAGTAAAGAAGAATTAAGGATAATAAAACCACTGCTTAATTGTAACTCTTAAATTCAAATAATATAATTAAAGCCAACAAAAGATTATTTGATCCAAGATTCTAAGCCATATTAAAAAATCACAAAATATTAACTCTAAAATCAATATAAATGTTATATCAGAATATCATAATTGAAATCATAGTTAAATCAGCCCAATATCAATTGCTAAACAATAATTCAGTAACAATGATATCCAAAATAAATCATATCAAACAATAAAAATTGTTTCAATAATTAGAGAAACTATCCTAAAACCTTGGGATCGTTAAACAATTATTGAACAGGAAATTAAAGCAACTAAAAACTCCCCTTTGAAAAATCAAGCTCCTGCCATTGTTGTTGAATTAGAGAATGATCAAACTTAGCGAAGCCTTGCCATCAAGGATTCTAGAATTCCAAACACTACTGCCATCACCTGTGCAACGGATAAAGGACGAGAACGCTCTCTGTGTGGACCAAAACTGGATGCACAGTGACGCGAGGGAGAAAGAGCTTCGTCGCGTCCTGGAGATGGGTGAATTGATTGGGTGATTGAATTGTTTCCAGGACCCAGCGTGTGGCCGCCACTTCTTGATTGTGCTTTCAGTAATTATGTGCGACGTCTCCTCCTTTTGTCGTGTGAAGGATTTTGTGTGTGGCGTGAATGGGATTGAGGGTTGGGAAATTGATGGAATAATAGGTGGATCCAGGTTGTGTGTCTGCAGGGGAATACTTGAATGAATGGATAATAATGGCCCAAAAGAAAATGAATGAAGCAGCCAAGACTCCCTGGAGGTGGTATTAGGTGGAATAATGGGTTCATGGAAGTGATCCATTAAGTGGATGAGGCCCATTACAATTGAAAGCCAATTCTCAAGATAATTATAAGGTTTGCAAATCCAAAGCTTTTGATCCCAATGTCTTCTAAAGGTGCCTACAATAACAATTGGTATTGAGTGGCATCAAAGGTCCTAAAAATCAATTATTTAATAAAAGATGAAAAGTATGAACATTTATCCATAATTAATTTTAATTTCATGTAATTGCAATTAATAATGATTAATGCAATCAACATCAATAAAAGCTCAATAATAGGACCAAAATTCCCCCAAAATATTACAAATTCACTTGACAAAGTATGATTAATTTAAAGTTAGCATATGTTCTTCTTCGTCTCTGTCTGAATGGAGGAGTCCAGGGCAATGACAGCAATTTACACCAAGGTTCAGGAACTTGGACCGGATCGATCGAGTCAAGCTGGAAACCGGTGACCCGGCCGGTAATCCGGTCTGAGTTGGGGATTAAGCACGGGTCATGGTGACTCGGTCCAACTCGGATCAACTCGCCATGACCCGCAAGTAACTCAGTCGACCCGCCGAGCTGGGGGTCGACCGACTTACTCTGAAAAACCAGGTTGGACAATGTTGAACTCGGATTTGATGGGTTTCAAATATGGTGGTTGGTGGGGAGGGGAAGGAAGGAGAGATGAACAAGAATAAGGAGGAGGAGGGTTTCCATTTTGCTTCGACCCCGACCCCTTTGCCCTCTGACTTCACAACGCTTTCCCATCTATGTTCGTTCTGCCTCCACACTCCAGCTTCGACTTTGCTTATTATCATCATTGTTGTTGCGCTGCTGTTGTTCACCATGTCTGTTTACCTCAAGATTTCTCATTCCAGATAAATTTTTCCTGTTCAAAAAACACAACCTAGAAAATAAAATCAGAATCAGAGATCAAAGACCAGAGCTTTTCTTTTGCTTGTTTTGAAAACCCAGAAGGGTGAAAAAATATGAAAACACTACTACAAAAGTTACTTTTTACGCCCTATTTTTAACCCAATTGGTGCCCTTACTTGGAGGGGCGTGTATGTGAGGGGCGTAGAAAGTTATGGCTTACAGCACCCTATATCATGAAAGGCGCTATATGCAACCTACGGCGCCTTATATTTACAAATAGGGCGCCGTAAACTAGACTTACGGTGCCCTATATTTAAATGTAGGGCGCCGTAGATACTTCCTACGGTGCCCTATATTTACAAATTGGGCGCCAAAGGTCCCAATTGCGTCGCTACCATTCACATGCTCCAGCAAGCTCAGTCCCTTCGCTAACCACTGATATTGTCCAGCAAGCTCAGTCCCTTCGCATGCTCCAGCAAGCCTCGCGTGTTGTACCCATCGTTATTGTCCAGCTCCAGCCGTCGTCCAGTTCCTCGCCTCCTCAGCTCAACTCATCCGCCCGTTTTGCACTTTGTACAGTCACAAACTTAGAGAGAGAGAGATGGAAGAAGAAGGAGGCGGTGAGAAGAAGGAGGCCACGATCTAGTTTATGCTTATGCTTCTTCCTTGGGTGCTGCCCGTACGATGCCAGCTCTGTCAACTCCAACTCCCTTCGCATGCTCCAGCAAGCCTCGCGCACTGTACCCACCATTATTGTCCAGCTCCAGCCGTCGTCCAGTTCCTCGCCTCCTCAGCTCAACTCGTCCGCTCGTTTTGCACTTGTACAGTCACAAACTCAGAGAGAGAGAGAGATGGAAGAAGAAGGACGCGGTGAGAAGAAAGTGGTGATGGTGAGAAGAAGGAGGCCACGATCTAGGTTATGCTTATGCTTCTTCCTTGGGTGCTGCCCGTACGATGCCAACTCCGACAACTCCAAGTCCGTTTGTCGCGTCTCAGACCCAACAAGTTCCATTCGTCTCTGTTTATGTCCTCAGTTTAGTCGCAAGCTCAGTCCGTCCTCGTCTTTGTCCATCGCGAGCTCAGTCTGGCCTTGTGCGTGTAATGTGTCCAGCTCCTTCTCGGTCCCAGCTCCGATGTCGTTTGTCCGCCCCTGTTCGTGACTTAGCCAGCTTGTCCGCCCCTGTTCGCGTACCCAG
>JANTPZ010138050.1:0-10996 GCA_025593235.1 Vachellia pachyceras
TCATGCAAATTGAGGAATCCTGATGAGTTACGAGGAAACCCAAGAACTCTTTGGGCTAGGACATGACGATACTTAGGCAAGTAGGCCTAGGGAATGGCACCACATGAGATAGAAGGTCTTCGAAAAAGTAAAAAAGGTAGTTACCTAATTAAAGTTTACTTTAGAGAAATGCGTGCCACCAGATCAAGTAACCAAAGAGCATGTAGCCTAACCAAGTCTTGGAGACCAAGCTAGAGAGTAATAATTACATCTTTATGAGAACCACAAGAGCTTGACACTTGGCATGATCTCCTCCATTCAAGAGCAAAACTTGGTCCCCAAGTTTTAATCCCATCCATTCATCTTTAAAGAAGGCTTTTAAGTGACTAATCCTCTCCATTTTGCTCTCAAATTTCCGCCATTTCTCTCCCTCCATATGGTCAGATTTTTCTCTCCTCTCAAGCTCCCAAAACCGCTACTTTTCTCTTAAGAAGAGGAAAAGAGCAAGCTTCCAACAACAAGGTAATAAGAGTAAGCTCTCAAACCTTCATCTTCTCTCAAGCTTTGCAACCTTCTACTACCTTTCTCTTGGATTATTCTCTTGAGTAAGCCTCTATTTTAGAAGATGATAGCTAGGGTTTCAAGAGATAAAAATGGAAAATGAAAGGTTTTAAAGGTAACAAAAGGTTTGCAAGCTCTTTTTTAAGTAGTAAAGAGTGGTTTGATGTTAGTTGTTGGTTGTTTTGGTTGTTGTTGGGAGTTATTGTTGAAACTTTAGAAATAATAAGTTTATGGGGAGGTGCTATCCATGTGAGGTCTTGAAAAGGGAAAATGTTTTTTGAGATTTTGATGCTTGATTAATGATTTGGAAGCAAGAATACACAAGCATTCATGAGCAAGAGTTGAAAAATCCAAAACCCTTCTTTTTTCTGTTTTTTCGAAAATTTGTAAAACTCAGAAGGAGTAGGATTTTAATGATTCTGATGCTTCCAATGGCTTTAGAAGGCAAGTTTGTGTAGGTTAAAAGTAAGAAAAGGATTTGGGAGAACAAATTTTCAAACTTATATGAAAGATTGTCATGCCATGTTTATGATTGTGTTATTGTTTGCTATGGCCATATGCATTTGATTGTTACATGTTGCACTTTTATGAAATCACACTTATATGAAAGATTGTCATGCCATGTTTATGATTGTATTAGAAAGTTCTGCTATTAGGATTCCCAAATCTCATTCAGTAGCCCAGACGGAATATGTTCAGGGTTCTTGTAATATCCACCATTTTTATAAATTGAAATAGAGGCCAGAATGATAGATATGTGATAAGATAAGGCCAGAAATAAAAGTAAAGAAAGAGAAGATGTCAATGGACCAAAGAGACCATGGTCAATTTAGTCCTAAGGCTTTGAAATTTCAAAGAATGTTAGCCACTGACATAAATGTCATTAAGTATAAATACCAAGGGCAATATGGTCATTGGATAAAAAGAGCCAAACCAGTAGTCAAAAGTTAAGCTAGAGCCTACAGGTAGAAAGCACAGAAAAAGTTGATGCTAATGGGCTGAATGACCCAAAGTCAGATCTGGCTTAGGGGAGAAATTTTATGAGAATCACGCAGTTAAGCGTGCTCGCTCTGGAGCAATCTCAGGATGGGTAACCTACTGGGAAGGACCCAAAGGTCATTATACAAAAGATCAAGGGTGAAAATGTCAAGGGTAAAATGGGAATTTTGAAAAGTTAGACAATGTATGGAAAATATCAGAAAAATTCACAGATGCCCAAAAGATAGCGTATAAGTGAAAAATGTAGAAATTTTTAAAGCCCTAAAAGTATTTTGCCCTCTGATTGCACGTTTTCAGGGATTTTTGACATGATAAAATAATCCTGTAAAATTTGAGGAAATCAAAGGGTATTTTGGGGATAATAAATTTGACATATTCAAGAGTATGGAGAATAAATGAGGAAGAAAATATCTCTAGAAAAGTAGAAAAAGTTTTACCGGAATAAAGTTATGTTTACTGGTAAAAGTGTAATCGGTAAAAGTAACCGAATGGGATCCAGTTTAGTTAAACCAACCAGATTTTTACCCATTTAGTTACAGCAATTATGACCACTTTATGATAGCCAATGAGATTGCATCATGTGTTTAGTGTGTTGGTAAGTTTCAAGGCATTAGATTAAACTTGATTTTCAAGACAAAATCCTAGCCCTTGATTTCATTATGAAGAGATAAGTTAAAACAAGATTTTTCTTCTCTTCCTTCACCATTTGCACTAAATTTTGGGCTGCCAAAGGGGAAGAGAAAGACTCCATTGTTGTTCACCAAGAGAAGGAAAAGCTTCACAAACTCCAAGGTAAGAAGCTAAACCAACCAAACCTATACCTTTTCTTAATCCTTGGAACCTCCTCTACCTTTTCCATGGATTAGTTTCTTGATTCATCCTCTCTTTTTCAAGATTGAAAGTTAAGGTTCTTGATGGTAAAAGTGAAAAAGAGAGGGATTTAGAGGAAACCAAAGGTAGTAAAACATCCTTGTGTGTGAAGGAGTAGATTGATGTATATATTGGTTTGGTTTGGTTGTTGTATGAATTTTTGGAAACTCAAAGTTTAAGGGAGATGCTGTCCGATTTTCAATTTGATAAGGAAGTCTTGTTTTCAAACTACACCATCCATGAAAATGTGTTTGAGATCAAGAATATGTTAGTATATAGGTTGGAAGTTGGAAAAATCATGTTGATGTTGTTATGGGTTATGTTTTGGTCACTGTTGGAATTTGGGGATGGAATATTGTTTTGATGATTTTGATGCTTCCAATGGGTTTAAAATGAGTTTTTGTGTTGGGTAAAAGTGAGCACAAGTTTAGGAAAGCATTTTCTCATGATGCAATTTAGGCACAATAAATCATTATTCATGGCATATATACCCAAAATCACACTAATCCAAATCAACAACTCCTAATCTCAGCTTAGGCACAAAAAGGTCATGTATGGGCTAAAATTGACTATAATACTCTGGAAATTGAAGTAGAAAACTAATACAAATAAAGCTCAATCAAATTTCCCCACACTTAAACCTTTGCACTCATGGACAAAGCTTCTTCGAAAAAACTTAAAACAATCAATACACCTAGGAAATAAACTCATGGGTCCAGGACTACTGAAATTGGTGGTAAAAACATTCATCTAGGAATTAGCAATGATAATGGCATAGACAATCATAAATTAAACTCTAAGAGAATTCAATTCAAGAGACCGAATAAAAGAAACCTCCTCTTAATAGGTAGAAGTGTCTCTCTCAGCTCACCATGCAAGGACAATTTTTGCTCATGGTCTGCTTATTCAAATCTCTACCATATGCTTGTAATTATTCTACCTCTCTACCACAAGATCAATACAATATGAATCAAGATGGCTTTAAGGTTTAATGATGGGTGATGGGATTTTAAAGATAATGAAATGAAAATCTTGAATACACAGCACCGAAAGAGTATAAACGTTTTTGTAAAACTTCAGAAGAATTTATTTTTCAACTATTGTATTTATTTCTATTATTTTTATACATACATATATATATATTATTTTCTTCTTTTTTCTTCTTTTTTTCAAATATACAATTTCTTCAACATATGCTTGAATATATAAGGATAATCTTCCAGATGCTGGTTTTCAAGAGTGAAAGGCTCAAAAGGGTAGTAAAGGATGAAATAATGAAGGGTTTGTGTTTGGGCTAAACGAAAGGTTTGGAAATGAAGACCTCTATCCTTTTCACAAAATACTTGATCATAAAGCTTTGATTAAGAATCAAAACAAGCTCTATAGAGATTACGAATCAAGACAGACCCCCTCTACTAAAATGAAATTAGGCCCAATTATCCTCACGACAAGGTTAATGTCTCAATTAAACAATCTCAAGGATAAAAAATGCAAAGAGTCAATTTAAAACTTATCGACGCTTGTCACTTGCTAATAACTCAAAAGGCGTGATTAACCAAAAACTTTGATCCTTAAACTCATGCATTAACCTCCCAATGTATTGGCTATGAAAATCATAGTTTCATAAACATTGCTCAGGAATGTTAAAGGCATTAAAGGTGAGAGGAACTTTTTATTTCAAAAATCCAAAACCTAATTAAATTTTTTTATCATGCACTAAGGTTTCGCCACGGCTAGCCACGAAGTTGGTCACGGTGAACCACACCTGAGAGGTAGTTATGTGTGTAAGTAATTTTCGCCACGTCGAACAACAGAGTTGGTTGTGGTGAAAATGGTCAGAAAGCAAAATTGCAACTCAATTTCCCTGGAAAATCAATATTTTTCAAAAAAATTTAAAAGAAACTTGAAAATTTCCCAAGTTTTAAGACAAAAATAGCCCAACATTATCCTTCAAAATTTCAGTTGCATGCTATAAATCAAAATATTGCTTGGAAACATTTTGAATCCTAAATCTCCCCCACACTTAAATCAACATTATCCTCAATGATTGGAAGAAAAGATTTAAAAATCCAAGCATGCGACATTCGCAAGCAATATCAAACATTCATGCACTCATGCAACGAAATTTGAAAAACAGCATAGGAAAATCATTCATATGTACATAGAGCTGTAAAAATAAAGTCACAAAAGCAGCATCAATCAACTCTTTCATGTTCCACTTGGCATAAAGAAAACTAGAGATCGAAATAAGGGATGTTTATTGAATTCAAAATCACCTAAAAGAAGAAAAACAGCTAATCCTACTGGAGAGCTCTCCCCACACTTGTTTTCATCATTAATCAATTAACTTCAACCAATCATATGACAATAAGAAGAAAACAAGAGAGGAAAGAGATAACCTTCCACTTAAATCTCCTCAACCTCTTGTAGGAGAAATTCTCATCCCGGATGAGAAACATGAATTTCTTTACTTCAGCCTCCACTACGTTGGACTTCCTAGGAAGTTGCTCCTGATTAATGAGTAAGGGCATTGAAGCATAGGACTTGTAACCACCACTTTGCTTAGTGTGACTTTGTAAAATAAACATTGGACCAGCAGCAGTATCTAATCCAAGAATACAGATATGGGGAGATATAAAATGAATTGAGCATATTTTATGAACAAAACTCTACAAGTAAGAATCACAACCAAGCAAGTCAATAGGTTTCCCTTCAGTAGGAATCAAGTAATCAACCACATTGTTAAAATCCTTTTATGCTTGCAAAGTGGATGTTAAAAATTTACAACCTTGGGAGCTTAGCACATCATCTTTGCAGTCACTAGAGGATTCATCTTCATGAAAGGATTCATTTTCATTCACAATTTTGTCAATTAAAATTTTAGAATCCTTACTTAGGGGATCATCATCCACAAGTTCATGCTTATCAAGTTTTGCATCTCTAGTACTATTAGAGGTGTCATGCTCTTTACCAAAGTTCTTGTTATGTCATGCCACAAGTTTATCATTCTTTTTATCAATACAATACATACATATGACATCATCATCACAAGAACAAGACAAAGTCCCATTCAATTCTATATCCCCATCTTGTATAGTACTAGAAGGAGAAGCATGATTATTGCACAATGAGGCACTAGCAGTACAAGTAACATCCCCAATTGAAGCATCACAACTTGCATTCAAGTGAGCTTTAGTACTTTCAAACATATGAGCATGCTCAATAATAATGTCCTCATCCACCTCATCCTCACTATAATCAATTGAAGATTCTACAAGGTCACAAGTGATGAGAGTTGAATTATTCTCCTCAAAGACAGGAATAATATTACCTGCAGGTATAAGATCTTGAGGACTCTCCATACGTGGATTGTCATTTGACGATTGGGTCTAAGCTCCGTGTTCATTCTCTTGTAGGCCTTTAAGCTAATGATTTCCCTCTTTACCTCCAGTCTTCATCCACAACATATGATCATAGTATGTAGTGAATAATTCATCGATCTGTTCCATCTCCTCAAAACTTTCTGTTGTCCCTTGCATGAGTAACACCAGGTATTTCTGCTTAAGTGTGTTATATTTCCTTGTCAGGGCATTGGTCAGATCATCCAAGTTTTAGGAAGAAGGAAGGATATCTAGTCCACTTGGTTGGATAGTGATAAGTTCGGGTGGAGGATAAGTTTCATATGATGGCTGAGGTTGGTTGAAGGTAGGTTGGAAATCATGGTCATATAGTGTGAATGGAGAGTTAGGGATTGGTAGGTAGGATGGTGACATGTGTTGTTGATATTGTTCATATGGTGGAGAGAATGGGTTATATGGTGGTTGATGTAATGGTTGATGGATTCAAAATATGGATTATATGATGGAGAAGGAGGCTCATAATATGGTTGGGAGGTTTAGAATGAGAGTTGGTGGTGAGGTTCATAGTGTGGGATGGGAAATGGATTATCACATTCATGACCAAGTGAACATCTCTTTTGATTGTGCATCCATGTTTGGAGATCCTCTAACAGATATTGTATGGATGCAAGGCTTTGAGAGAAATGATCTTCCATACCTCCTATAAAAGAATGAGAATTTGGGGTAAAATAAATTAAAAAATTATCAATTAAAATAAAATAAAGAAGTAGGGAAATGAAAGATGAAAATATGATATGTATGCATGCACTGGAAAAGAGAAAAAAATGGAATGTAAAGAAATGATCTTCCATATCTCTATACGCTTGTGCAAGTTGCTTCTTGAGGGAGGATTCTCTCTAGGGTTCTTTATTGAACTAACAACTTATCAAGGCTTGATCAACATTGTGGCGTCTTCCAACACTTCGGGTCCTTGTTCTTCCGTGCTCAAGGGTTCAAGTGGATCGTCAACCTTTGTTTAACGTTCTTGGGGTGTGTATATTCGGATTGGCTGTGGGTTCTTGGGATCTTTACCTATTGGATTCACATCATCTTGGTATCAGAGCTTCGTTCCTAAACTCAGGTTTTATCTTCCTGTTCATTTTGCTTGAATTTCGTTCATTGTTTAATCTTTTCTTGCGTCTGTTTTTCCAGTTCGTCATCAAATTGTCTCCATCCATTCGTCCACCTTTCTTTCATGTTTTTAAACATTCCATAGGTCATTTTCATAGTTCAGAGTCTCATCTTTCTGCTCGTTTTGGAATCATTTCAATCCGAGATTTCTAGTTCTAGTTTTACCTATTCTGAATTCAGCGTGTTTTTCGGAGTTTCTGGATTCCGTTTTCTTGTTTTCAATCTTTGTGACATTCTTAAACAATCTTGGTGTCATTCTTGACTATCTCGAACAATCTTTTTGACATTCCTGATTATCTTATCCAATTTTTGGGTCATTCATGATTCTCTTGAACAATCTTGGGTCATTCTGGATTTTCTGAAAAAAAAGAACAATATGTATGGTGAAAAAGAACTTTTGGATGATTTGTTAAAAGGACATGGAAGGATGAAAGTTGAAGCATATCAATGGATGGCTAGTTATAAACCCAAGTTAAAAAGAGACTTCTCTCGAAAATTGAAGGAATTAAAACAAGGCTCCGTGAGCGTTGATTTTTATTTTCAAGAGGTGGAGTTAGCTATGATAAGAGCTTCCGTGAAGAAGACTCCGAAGGCCATTAGGTATCATTTTATACGTGGGCTTAATCTTGAATTAGCTAATTTTGCAAATCTGTGGATCTTCTTGGATATTGAAGAGTTGGTTCCTCTAGTTGCTAAGTATGAGCGGAAGATCAAGAAAGAGAGAACTTCAAAAGAGAGATCAAATTTAAAGGAGATTAAAACAGAAATTGTTGCTGCCCCTATCAAAGAGACAAACAAGGAGGAGGAAGAATTGATTATTGAAAATCATGATGAAAAATGTATAGAAGAAGACCTTCCTATTGCCAGCATCAATCTTGCAGTTGAAGAAGGATTCAATGCTGAAAATATTGCAGAAAAATGTATCAAAGAAGACCTCCATATTCCAAGTACTGATCTTGTAGTTGAAAAAGAGTTGAAGGTTGAAAATTATGCATAAATATGTAAAGAAGAACTCCTTATTCCAGCTACTGATAGTGTGGTTGAAAAAGATCCCCTCAATCATGAAAAGAAAATTGAAAATAAGAGTGGGAGTGACTCTTGTGAGACTACCATAGAGAAAAAAGTTGTGTTTGAAGAAGAAAAAAATATTCAGAGTATAGAGTGCTTTCAAAAAAAACAGAGTAAAAAAGGGAGTTTTGAATTGAGTGAAAAGATTTGTGAGGAAAGTGAGATTCATAATTATTACAAGGATGATTCCTTAATAACTAATGATGTTAATCATTCTTTTCTTTCTGATTCTAGTGTGCTGCAGGTATTATTAAATTTCTCTTCTAAAAAGCCACCTGATGGATCTTTACCCACAAGAAGCATTGTGCCTTTATTCTCTTCACGAGCTGAAGATTCGAGGACGAATCCCTTTGAGGAGAGAGGGTATGATGCGATCCAACAGGGCGTATCAGATACCAATGAGCTGTTAAAAATTCCAACTAAAGATTTGAGGACGAATCTCTTTGAGCAGAGAGTGAATGATGCGATCCAGCAAGCTGATTTATCAAATTCAAAAGAGCCTCTACAAATTCCAAGTGGACCAATCACAAGAGCAAGAGCCAAGAGAATTAAGGAAGCATTGAAGCAAGAGGTTCTCACAAAAGAAATGGAATTTGGATCAACAAAAGAGGATGAAGACTCCAAGGACGTCATTAACTTGATTTGGGCTGAAAATGGACTTGCAGATCCTATTTTGGGCTTGGAGGCTTCAAATGAAAGGGCTTGGACCATGGGCTATGCATAGGAGGACTCATTCTGGCCTAAATATCACATTTTATGCCTAAAATTCTGATTAGTTATTGCTTATTTAATTTATGCAAAAATGTTTAATTTGAATTTCAAATTAGCTAGATTTTAGGATAGTATCTATCTTGATTTTAGGATAATATCTATCTAGATTTCAGGATAGATACTATTTTGAAATTTGAATTTTATCTTCCTAGATTTTAGGTTGCATTTTATCCTTTAGAATTTCAGAATGTAACCTTTACAAATACATTGTAAAGCACATTCTGAAGGAGGGAATTCAGATTAAAGATTATTATAAACTTTGCATTGTGCAAGTTGCTTCTTGAGGGAGGATTCTCTCTAGGGTTCTTTATTGAACTAACGACTTATCAAGGCTTGATCAACCTTGTGGCGTCTTCCAACACTTCCGGTCCTTGTTCTTCCGTGCTCAAGGGTTCAAGTGGATCGTCAACCTTTATTTAGCATTCTTGGGGTGTGTATATTCGGATTGGCTGTGGGTTCTTGGGATCTTTCCCTATTGGGTTTGCATCATCAGCTTAAATCTTTATATGTTGAAAGATTCCTATGAGAGTAAATTGTAAAGTTGAAATGACCATTGATGAAATGGTCAAGGAATCTTAAGAGCTACTGAAAGGAAAGTTGGATAGTGCATCATAACGATGCGGATGATGAGAAATAGATAAATAAGTGATATGAAACACCCCAGAACAGAAAGGCAAATCATGTAGAACTTAAAGATGCCTTAGGCAATGAGACTTAAACTAGTGATATTTCACTATGTTTTCTGGCGTCGGAGAAGGGTGTGATCCTCAGGCCAAGTATGAAAATGAGAAATTAAGTTCTCATTAGTAAATGCCACTGCTAAATAAGTAAGAAAGCTAATAAAGGATCCCTAATTGGGATAAGGTACGTTGCGTTATGATGAGAAGAGGAAGTACCCAACAAAAAGCATACAAGAGAATGCTTTAGACAAAAAGTATCTCTCTAGAGTTTGGGATGATGATTTTTCCTACACCATCACTATAGTTAGATGAGCCACTTCCTGATAGACAAGAAGTAGAGCAGAACCCTGATAAACAGGGGTAAGGTGGGACTAGTTGCCGCAGTTAGGCGAGCTACTTCCTGATAGACAGGGAGAAGCATATTCCTAATAGACAGGAATCAGATAGAACTCCAATGGGAAACCATTGTGAGCTTCTCATGTTTTCCCATAAGAGAAAGAAAGCAGTAAAAGCATGGCATATAAAATAAACCATTTCTAATACAAAGAGAGAGAAAATGAGCTAATAGTAGATATGGACAGAATCCCTTGAATAGCTAGGTACTAAATAAATAAGTGAATGAACAGAATGCAAGTCCTCTCTCTGCAAAGTCATAGTAGTGATCAGAAAAGAAGTAATAAGGATTGTTGAATCCTGAGATATAGCATATTGGCATAGAATAGACGTTAATGAATCAATGTCAGAGAGTTCAAACAGTATGGCAAAAGAGATGTGGCATGAGAAATATAAGCTAAGAAGCATGAAAGGAAAAGAAAA
The DNA here is from genome assembly GCA_025593235.1 of Vachellia pachyceras. Taxonomy (NCBI): domain Eukaryota; kingdom Viridiplantae; phylum Streptophyta; class Magnoliopsida; order Fabales; family Fabaceae; genus Vachellia; species Vachellia pachyceras. The sequence continues at coordinate 10,274 of JANTPZ010138050.1, forward strand.
TGCTCTAGTGAAGTGCAAGAGGAAAAGAGCAAAGCCTAAGAAGACATGTTGGCTTCTATAATTAATCTTGGGGAATTATCAGACTAGCTACCACTAAGGATAGATGATTTAACCCTAGCTTATGCTCGACGATCTAAAGGTTCCAAAGAGTAAAATGGCTCTAGTATCAGAAGTTCCAGAGATAAGAAGAGGTGATATGCCTCCATAAGAGCAATATAGCTCTTAAGGTCTGCAGACCCATTTAAAGCAAGCAGAGAGCCTTTATGGCTCAGAGTCATAAGTGTTATGCTGCTCTGTTGGGACATGAGAATGAAATGACTAGGGGCTAAGATTAAGATAAGAAGATGTTCTCACTATGGTTAGCTAGTATAGAGAGAGTACCCTTGATTATTTCTATAATAGCTTACTATCAATCACGCTTATTCCCAATTTCCCAGGCAAGAAAGTAAAGAAAGCAAAGAGCAAAGCTGTAAGCCCTGAATGAGTGACAATCAGGCCAGTTATAGAGAAATATAAGTTCATAAGTGAAGAATATCATAAAGCTTCACAGATTGAAGCTTAAAGCCTCTAGTAAAGTTGTGATTTGTTGATCACGAGGCTCGCTAAATGATATGAGATCTTGAAAGTAAAGTAAAGATCTCTCTAAACTATAAAAGCACAAAAGAACTAAGGGAGGTGAAAAATCTTAAAAGTCCCTATTGGAGTGCTGAAGTTTAGAAAAGA
>JANTPZ010138051.1:0-36847 GCA_025593235.1 Vachellia pachyceras
AAACTAGGGCAAACTCTCGGGAAACGTCGAAATTTAGCAGCGGTTTGTCTGAACCGCTACTAATTGACAGACTCTTGGTTTTTTGCAGCGGTTTTTTTGAAGAAACCGCTACAAATGACGATGCAAATCAGTAGCGGTTTATATAACCGCTACCGTAACCGCGGTTAATTTTGATCGTTCACTTCTGCAACGGTTTGTATTTAATGAAACCGCTGCTAAATTTGTTTTCAACCGCTACAAATTGCAAAATTATTTTTCCGTCGCCTATTAGCAATGCTTGGCCCGAAAACTGCCACTAATCCTTGGATTTAGTAGCGGTTTTTGGAACCACTACTATTTTACCGCTGCTAATTATCTTTTTTTTTTGTAGTGAGGTTGTAAGAAATATGCTCTCTTAAGGTCATACCTACTATCATGTATCCGGTTTTTTTACTTATTTCTAACCGATTCGCCTCCATCTTATATCATTTGGTATTAAAGTTTAAGGTTTGCTAGTTTCAAACCCTATCATCTACCCTTTGTTGCTCTTTTCTTTTAAGGTTTGCTAGTTTCAAACCCTATCATCTACCCTTTGTTGCTCTTTTCTTCAGTCAATTTCGTTTGTTCCCCTCTCTTCCACCATTTCATCTACCCTTGGGCTTAGCAGGTGATTGTGAGGACACATCTTAATATGGGTAGCTTTAATGATGATGAAGGAGAGATCTAACCGTACACATGCGCGTTAAGTGTTTGGATTTTTTATAGAGAGAGAACCTGAGGGTGAACAAGAAAAACAAACAATATAATATATCATTAAAAAAAGCATCTCTTAATAAGGGCACCGACAAGCCCCTTCCGATACAATCCCTCCTGCGTATATCAATTAACTGCAAATAACTCTAAAGCAGTTTTCAACCCCTAATATAAATAGATGTAACCCCAAATAAATAATACTATGCAATGTATGTCGTTTCCCCTTATATCCCCCAAGGGGGGAATTCACTCAAGAAAAGCACTCCTATCTTTTTACAAGGAGAGACAGAATATTCTTTTTCTTTTTCAACTCACATCATATTAAATTTTATATAAATGTACAATTTTACCTTTTATTAGGTAGTTTTTGTTCTTATTAGGTATAGTATATATTAAACAATGATAAAGTTGTAAAGTGCTTAAATTTTAAAAAAGTAACTAATAAAATTTAAAATTTTTCTTGATTTAGAGTTTTCTCACTTATAAGAGACCGATTCTTTCCAATAGACTTAATCTCGTTAGTAGCAATTAATTGCTATTGTGATTGATGTTAAAGATATTTCAACGTGATGAAATGACACCAAAGTTTCATAATATATGAAAAGTCACCGGTTAACAGAGTCACTTGAACTTATCAATGTAACATTTTTTACTTATCAATGATTATTTTTCTAGCCTTTTTTTTTCTGGGACAAAGATTATTTTCCTAGGCTAAGCCTTGATCTGATTTTCCCATGTTCCTTGGACACTATTTTCCTTTGGCCACATGTGTTTATTCCCCTTGGAAAAAAAAATTGTGGTTGAAAAACCTAGCTGCCAATTAAGAATTGGGATATACAGTACACTACCAGAAAAATGTCATTTAAATCTGTCGCTAAATGGCTATTTTCCATCACTATTAAGAAGGTTACTAATATATTTTGTCGCTAAATGAAAATTTTCTGATAGAAAAAAGCCATTTATTAGCGATTGATGTTTCCGTTGCTAAATGTTTTTTTTTTTTTTGTAGTGGGCGTCGCCCTAACTAATAAAACAGAGTTTTAGATGTAACCTTTTCAAGAAAGTTCATTTTTTCGGCAAAAATACTCATGGTTTCTTTTGCCCCCATTAAATCAATACGCACATACAAATAAGATAGTTCTATTAAAAACATCAATTATTTCTTCTAAAATAATCCATTTACGCTCTTATTAATAGTGTGCCCATATAAGAAATATAGGGATGTGTTGTTTAGTTATTCTTGTTAGGCACTTTTGTGATGAACTGTTCCAATAGAAGACCAACCTTGCTAATGAGCAACACTGCATTTATGTTCTGGGATAAGCCAATTACATTTATATAAAATTTGTCATATTTCATGGTTACTACTGAACTCTTGAAAAAAATTATATTCGAATAGACGAATACAATAGGTTGTCGTAAGAAAAATAAATATTTAAGTACACATAGTTTATAAAATAATATTGAAGTTTAAAATACTTGAACCATCTTTCTACTTTGTCTTAATTAGGCAGATCTCCTTCTATTTTGAAAGCACATTTTAGTCCAAACTCTTGACATTATATTAAAGAATATTATTTAAGTATATTTTAATTTAAAACTATTTAGAATAAATCTTGAGTAATAATTTACACCTCATTATACTAAATCTCTAATTTATCTTTTGACATTAATATTTATTAATAATCTATTTGATAATTTTACCAAACTTAGATAAAATTTAATTAATTTTTATGGGCAAAATATTTACAACTTGATGGAAAATTTGTTTGTTCATGACTTCATGGATCGTTCCGGCTTTGAATATATAGCTTAGAATCATAGAAAAGTAGGTGAAGTGGTGTTAGGTTTGTTTATGCTTAAATCATCAACAAATAATTATAAAATTAAATTTTCAATATTTAAAAGCTAAATAATTTTGTCTCATATGTATATAGAGGAGACACCACGTTTAGTAATCCAAGGATTATATTAATCTTTTTATTTAAAAATAAATATTTTTTTTAGTATAGACTGACAGACAGTCTTTTATTATTCTTAATTATTGTTGTTATGCATTTTTTGGGGGCACGCGTGGTCCCCTGTTTGAGCCTTGAGGTCAAGGATTAGCAGTGTGAACTGCAATTTTAGTCTTTTATTATTGTTATTACTGAAAATTTAACCTTTTTTTAGTTTTTCAATACATGTGTTTACGTGTCTGGCGATTAATAGAGTAGACTGACATTTTAGTGCTTGTTTGGGAACTCTGTTGGGAAAATGGATTTTGCAGATTGAGGCATTTTGGGAATTTCGAGATGGTTTTACGGATTTCAAGATGGTTTTTATGAATTTCGAGATGGTTTTTACAGATTTCGAGATGGTTTTATCTCGGCTTACATGTACCGTTTGGGAAAATGGCTTCTCAAACAGGAACTTAGTGTTTTATTATTCCGATGCATTTTTATTATTGTTATTGTTGACCTGTGAGCCCTTTTTATTTTTCCGATGCTTTTTTTTTGGGCCACAAGTGTTTTACGTTTCAGCAAAATTAATAGTGTAGTCTAGTGTAGACTGTAGACAGACCATTTTGGGACAATTACGTTATAAGTAATAGAATTAACCATAAAATGATTTTAAAGATTTAAAAATTATTACTACGAATTCCTAGGAATAGATGTTGAAGTTGTTAATGAAGTGCTGAGATCTTAATGACAACCTCAGCATCTACTCTTGGAACTTTATGGTAATTTCTTGAATCTTCGAAACTATTTTGTGATTAATTCTGTTGCTTGGAACTCCGGGTAATTCTCCATTTTTTATTATTCTTGGCTATTGTCGTCTATGTACTCCTCTCATCTAAAGAAGAGAATTTTTATTTTATAAGTTACCTTGTTAAATTTTTTACATAGATATACATATATTACAATAGATGTTAAATAAACATAGAGTTAAAAATTATTAAATTTTAATGTAGAGTTAATGAGGTTCAAAATTATTATTAATATGTGTATAATATGATGGAAGTAATTTATAAATATAAAATAAAAAATAAGTTTTAACTTTTTTTAATCGTTACAATGCTTTTCTTAGGAGTTTAGAGATGGATTGTTAGTTGCATCTCAATTTTAAAGTACTCCCCAAATGTTGTTTTAATGTTTTGTTTAAATTATTAGATTTTATATAAAATAAGTAATATTTTAATATTTTATGGGTAAAGTTGACATCTACGGTTTATTTCAAACTTATTAATGAGATATGAGAGGTAAGTTTAGGGGTGGGAAAATGCGGACGGCCCACATGGATTGGCGGGTTGGCCTCTTATATATTTTTTTAAAAACTTAAAAAATGTTATTATTAAAAACTTATTGGTGGAAAAAGAATTATATGATTATACAATCTTATAGAAAAAAATTGGGGAAAAAAGAAACAAAAGGAAATTTAATTTTTTAAAAAAATGTAAAAATATATATAATATATTATTTTTAAAATAAATAAATATATATATAGGGGCGGGTTGGGCGGTGCGGGTTGGAATCAGCCCGCCAAGCAAAAGCCAACCGAACCAACTTAAGTTTGGCGGGTTGTAGGTCCAACCTGTATTACCGACTCTAGATAAGTTACCCAAAGTTCAAGTTCCACTATTCATGTGAGTAGGTCAATGATAATATCATGAAGATATATTAACAATTTGAATTTTTCTCAGTTGATCTTCAAAGGATCAATTATAAAGATGAGCCTTTTATGATCAAATTTTCTTTATTGGCACAGTTAATGACCTCCAGAGCTCAATTAGAAAAATGAACTTTCAGATGCATCCAGGGATTATGATTGAAGAACAAGACGTGTCCCTTTAGATTGGCAATACAGATATCAGAAAGTTGTTTTTATATATGCATGACCAAGACTTTGGATGAGCGAACTTAGCAATACTGTAGCTTCTCCATTTTGTTTTATTTTTATCTTTTGTTCGTTGATTTCTACGTGTGTGTGTCCAATAATTGTTGACTTTGCAAGGTTATTAAATCCACACCGGCGATTAAACCGGACAAGGCAGTGGATTAAGTGTTAGTAAGTCAGACCGGAGTCAAACAGGGGGTTAGACCGGTGAGGAATAAAAAAAATAAATATTATCACACATTGACACATCAAACTATCTAAAATTGAAATTTTCAAAAAATAAGTAGTAAATTCCATTATTAAAAAAATAACAATTACCAAATCAATAATATACTTGTAAATTATCTATTATCCAACATCACAATTTCAAAATATTCATGATTCATCCTAACAAAATATCAAAATATATATAAGCTAAGGGGATATTTAGTTTTTCCTTCTCACATTTTGTTTTCCCCTTCAAACATCAATATGTTCTCCTCCATGTATTCTACAAATGGCACAAAATCAATCAACATGCAACAAAATGACAATATGAAAGAAGCTTAGATGGGAAAATACCAATTTGTATTCTTCTAAGGCGTATACAGATTTATTCTTTGACTTACACTATAATTGACTGTGCTGTCTTCATCATCTTAGCACCTTCTATTTTTTCTAGAACGTATATATGCCTTCCACTAATGAAAAAAATCATAATCCCTCAAATTGTGGTTCATACTTCTTAGATTCTATTATTCATATCCTATTCTAATCTAATGACTTCACCTTCATCCAAATAAAATTTTGTAAAAAAATTAAAAAAACAAAAGAAAAGATGACCGGGTCAACCCCCCAACCGGGTGGGTTGACCCCAAACTAGGGTTAAACAACAAATTGGATCGGACCAGTGGCCGGTTCGCCGGTTTTCGATTCATACCGGCCGGTCCGGTCCGGTTTTAATAACAATGAAAATATGTCCTAAAACGGGTAAATATAAATATTCGGTCCTTGCTATGCATTATTTTTCTTTGTGTTCCATGTGTTTATGAGATCAAGGATTAATATAAATTTACTTGCACACAGATTTCTTTGACGCAAAATCTCCCATTAGACAAGCTTGGAAGAATGTGAAAACCTATAGACTAGAGTCAATCAAGAAATGCAAGTTGTTGGCCAAAAAAACAAAAAGAAATGTAAGTTGGGATCCATTGAAGTATAAAACTAAAGCTGAGAAACAAGTGGACTTAACTTTTGCGATCCATACAAAAAATTTCTACTTAAATGTTAAAAACTTATGTTTATGTAAATTAAAATAAATTTTTTTAAAATATTTTGTAAATTCTAAATCATGTTGAAAAATTAACGTCCGTTACATTTCCAAACACGCCTGATTTAGCCTTAAAAGTGCTTTTATTCCAAATCTTACATTTGGAGTAGCCTTACCGATTGACTTCAGGGGTCAGCTATAAAGCTCGAATCATTTTCATATAAAATATTGAATATTGAATATTAAAAAAGTTAACTTTTAATTTATGGAACAAATATTGAATATTTTCTGAAAATTAAAAATTTAGGTAATTTTTTAACTATCCAATACAAATTAAATTAGGTATATTTATAACTTCTGATAAGTTGACTAACCATAATCAATTATTAAGAATACATCTAAGGATTAAGGTATAAATTTTTCTTGCGGTTGTTTTCTCCGGAGTCATCTAGGAAATTTCTAAATCATAGTAATTTTACTCTAACCATTATCCGTGTTAACTTTGACCATTAGTTGACTAAATTAAATAAGTTGTGCTTGTGGGAACACCGTTTCCCTAATGGTACATGTAAGTCAAGACAGAATCATCTTGAAATCTGTAAAAAAATATCTCGAAATCCATAAAAACCATCTAGAAATCTATAAAACCATCTTGAAATCCGCAAAATACCTAGAAATCTGTAAACTCATTTCTCCCAACGGAATTCCCAAACACACAAGTTGTGTTTTGTTTAAATTATTATATTTTATGTAAAATAAGTAATATTTTAATATTTGATTGATAAAGTTGGTATCCATGGTTTATTCTATGAGAGGTAATTTATACAAACTTCAAGTTCCGCTATTCAAATGTAAGTGGATCAACAATAATGTTGTGAAGATATATCGATAATTTGGATTTGTCTCAGTTGATGTTCAAAGGATTAGTTATACATATGAGCCTTTCTTTATTGGCACTATTGAGTGAGCTCTGTTGTACATAAACCTACATCAGAGTTTTGCAGTGGAAGACTTGCCTACCTCTTGCCATAGCGTATATCCTTGAGTTTTCTTGAATTCTTCTGAAAGGAAAATCTGGCACAGCGATGGACTGTCGAACATCGTCACCCCGTAAGGGAATTCGTGATTGAATGAATAACATTTGTTTTTCGGTATCTATTATGAGTACTGGTTTCCTCCTTATATAGCCTCCCATCAAGACTCAAAAGGTTTCAACAACCAGACACAACCTCTGAATGTAAATCTTAAAATAATGATGCGGGACACATCCGTTGATATATTTATATATAATATATAATATATATAAATATAATAATATATATTTAATAATATATATAAATATAATAATATATATTTAATATATATAAATTTTCAACATTCTCCCACTTGTCCCACAACTTAATATTATTTGGTGAGTAAGTTCATTTAAGCAACACTACATGAACTAAGGCGACAAGTCCTCATTGATCAAGTATTGTCTTCCATAATCACAAGTAATGCCCTTACTTAATGAGGTAATACTTTATGAATAAACCTTAATGTTTATTCAATTCCTACCTTAATATTTATCAATCTCATCAACATATATGTATACAAATAACAAAAAGAGAGAATGATAACTATAGAAAATTCATCACATCATATACCTTCTTTAGTCATATAATGGGTTAAGCCCCATATAAGGTATATGTACAACAAAGTCTTTCGGTTTCATACCTTTAGTCAAAGAATTAGCTAACATTTTCTTTGTATTGATGTATTCAACTGAAACTTGGCCATTTCTAACTCTATTTTTTAAGATAGAAACTTTAATTCAACAAACATACTTCGAGCTCTGCTTTTTCTGTTGTTGGCAATGGCCATCGCAACTTTGTTATCACAAAATATTTTAATTGGACTAGAGATTGAATCCACAATCTCAAGCCCTGTGATGAAATTTCTTATCCAGATTCCTTATATACTTGCTTCAAAAGTCGCTACATACTCAACATCACGAGTACTAGCAGTTACAAGTGTTTTTTTAACACTTCTCCATGATACTGCTCCTTTTGCTAGGAGGAAGACATGACCAATAGTAGATATCCTTTTCTCTTCACATCCTCCTAGATCAGAATCTGAGTATACAGTCACTTCAAGATTGTCTATCCTTTTATATGTGAGCTTGTAATTTTTTGTACCCTAAAGGTATCTAAATATTTCTTTGCAGCTAACAATGTTTCATTCCAGGATTACTTTGATATCTCCCTAACATGCCCACAGCAAAAGCTATATCAGGTCTTGTGCAAACCTGTGCATACATTAAGCTTCCAACTGCTGAGGCATAAGGGATTCTTTCCATCTCCTTTCTTTGTAAATCATTCTGGGGACATTGATCCAAACTGAGCACATCTCCCTTTTTCAATGGGAATGATGTTAGAATTACAGCTTTCCATCCGGAATGTCTTGATATAGGTTTCTTGAGATAAACTTAAAAGACCTTCATGTCTATCTCTTTGAATCTTAATGCCAATGACATAAGATACCTCACCCATATCCTTCATGTCAAAATTCCTAGATAAAAACTGATTTACCTCTCGTAAGAGTCCTAAATCATTGGTTGCAAGTAGTATGTCATCCACATAAAGTATCAAAAATATGATCTTACTCCCACTATTCTTGTGGCATATGCATTCATCCATGACGTTCTCAATGAAGCCAAAAGATGTAATAACTTTATGGAACTTTAAATACCATTTTCGGGAAGCTTGTTTAAGACCATAAATTGACCTCTTTAACTTGCATACCAAATTTTTTTTCCTTTTACAATAAATCCCTCAGGTTGCTTCATGTAGGCCTCTTCCTCAAGTTCTCCATTAAGGAATGCTGTCTTAACATCCATCTGATGCAACTCTAGGTCAAAATGGGCAAATAATGCCATGATTATGTAGATAGAATCCTTTGTAGATACAGGAGAATAAGTTTCTTTGTAGTCTACTCCCTCCACTTGAGTAAAATCTTTGGCAACCAACCTTACCTTGTATCTTTCAATGTTACCTTGTGACTCCCTTTTGGTTTTATCTAAACCCATTTACAGCCAATGGCCTTGGGCCCACTTGGTAACTTACAAGTTCCCAAACTTGGTTGTTTGCCATAGATTTCATCTTGTCCAACATAGCATCATACCATAACTTAGAGTTAGCACTTTCCATAGCCTGAGTAAAATTTAATGGGTTATCCTTTATAACTACGTCACAGTCAAATTCAGTAAGATACACTATATAATCACTAGGCAATGCTGATTTTCTTTCTCTTGTTGACCTTCTTAACCCAACTTCCTGAACTGGTTCAAGCTGTTCATGCGAACATTCCTTATCACATTCTGTGGTTGTGTGATAAGTTGATCATTCCGAATATGTTCCTTATATTTAGTATTGTCAACTTGAGTGGTTGGAATAACATCATGTTCTACAACAACTCTCATTTGAGAGATGTTTTCGTTTATTGATGTTTCCTCACCTTGATTGTTAGTGGTATCTTCTATGTGATTATCTTGCAAATTATCACTCCCACTAATCAAAGCATTCTCAAGAAATCTTGCATTCATAGATTCTATAATTCTTCTTGAAGGTGGAGGACAATAAAACTTATAACCTTTAGACTTTTCAGCATATCCAACAAAATATGCTCTTATAGTCTTAGGATCCAATTTCTTTTCTTGTGGATTGTACACCCTCACTTATGCAAGACACCCCCATACTCTAAAATGACTTAAACTAGGTTTTATCCTTTCCAGATTTCAAACGGTGTATTTGGTACCGCTTTTGTTGGAACCCTATTGAGTATATATATGGCTGTCAACAGTGCTTCCTTCCACAAGGAAACTGGTAGTTTGGAGCTACTCAACATGCTCTTAACCATATCAAGTAAGGTCCTATTTCTTCTTTCAGTGACTCCATTCATATCAAGAGAGCCAGGCATGGTGTATTGAGCAACTATATCATGCTCTTGAAGAAAATCTGGAAAAGGACCAGGCACTTGTCCCTCACTAGTGTATCTAAAATAATATTAACCACATCTATCTGATCTCACGATTTTGATTAGTTTCCTAATCTGTTTTTCTACTTCAGCCTTATATTCCTTAAAGGCATCCAATGCCTCACTTTTATTATGAAGCATATAAACATACATAAATCGCGAGTAATCATCGATAAAAGTAATAAAATATTTTTGACCATGTGCAGTTAAATCATGACAAAATATATCTGTGTGTATGATCTCAAGTAATTCTGAACTTCTTTTAGCCCCTTTATGTGACTTGTTGGTTTGCTTTCCTCTAATGTAATCCACACAAGAACCAAGATTCGAATGCTCTAATGACGGAATAACTCCTTCTTTAGCTAGCTTCTTGATTCTATCAACAGAGATATGCCCAATCTCCTATGCCACAGGCTAATCGAATTTCCATTGATGACACTTCGTTTAATACCATGTGTAACATATAAAGCTTGAGGTAAATCAAAAATAATTTTAAATAAACCATTATCCATAATAATATATGAAATAGGAACTGAATCTTTACTAATAAACGTATGATCTTTGAAAGGTTTAATCCATAACCAAAAGGAATTAACCTAAACATGGAAATTAAATTCCTCTTGTAAGAGGGCACATCAAAAAACTCAAAAAGATCTAAAGCATAATTATTAGATAGAATTATCCTTAATGTTCCAACAGCTTTCACAGCCTCTACTTTCCCACTGCCCGAAAGGACTTTTTCCTCATTGGGTTTCGGAGGACGACTGTTTAGAAAGCCTTGCATGGTATTAGATATATGGATCATGGGACCAGTATCAATCCACCAAGTGTCATCACTAACAAATGTATAATGAGATTCAAATACATTACAAGTTGAAAGCGTACCTTTATTTTTAAGCCAAGTCTTAAACTTGAGACAATCAACTTTAATGTGTCCTTTCTTTTTGCAATAGAAGCATCTGCCATCCTTCTTACTTGCTGTGTTGACAGAAGGAATCTTTTTTTTCTTCTTATTACTCTTACCCTTGCTAGCTTCAGCCTTGGAACTTGTACCAACATGAGCTTCCTTATGTGCAGACTTCTCATTCATTAGCAATCTAGTCTCTTCTTGAACACACATGGCCAATAGTTCATCCATTGACCAACTTTCCTTATGTGTGTTATATGAGACTTTGAAAGTATCATATGAAGGAGGAAGAGAGTTCAATATCAACTGCACCAAAAATGACTCAGTAGGTTCCATTTTCAAGGGTTTGAGTTGAGGTGAGAGGTCTCTCATTTTCATGATGTGCTACCTTACACCACCAACACCTATAACCCTTAAGGTACATAATTCAGACATAATGGCTCCACCCATTTGCTTGTCTGACACCTTAAATTTTTTTCCCCAAAGCTTCCAGGTACTCTTTGGCGGTTTATGTTCAGGAATACCACCCCTAATCCCTCTTAGGATTCTTGAATGAATGGGTTGAAGAGATAATCTGTTAGACCGCTCCCACTGATCATATTCATGTCTTACATCTCGGTCAGTAGAATCATCAGCTGGTTTTTGAGGTTCGTCAACCTTCAAAGCAAGATCCAGGTCCATACATCCAAGATCTAACAGAATACTATCTTTCCAATCAATGTAATTAGTACCATCCAGGATCAATTTGTTATTTAGATCAGTGATAATCCTAGTGGTAACGGGAGCCGGAAAACTTATGAATATACTCACATTAGTCTTTTGAAGCAAATACAATTACTTTGCCAGGTGCATGGTCAAATTATTTGAACCATACGATTGCAAATACGTATCACTAGTATCTACTTGTGGGCAAAGAATACTAACGTACAATGTATTGTCTAAAATTGATGAAACTAAAATGCAATTATTGTTTTATAATTACCTGTGGGCTACTAAGAAAACATAAGGCCATTATATTTCATCCTAATCAAATGTTTGACTATAATTATCTACCTGTGGATTAAGATAAATTATAATCTTACATTTAATTACAATGATATTCCATAATACCATATGTGAGTTATTAATGTGCATGCATTTCAAAATAAAATGAGGATGCTGTGGCTACTCCCCAAATATATAGGCATGCTACTCATGAATATCTATTTGTGCATTTAAATACAAAAATATACAACAATGATATAATGAAAAATTTAACGGTTAAACTAATTAACAATATGTAACTAGATAACTGAAATTCTCCCACTAATTCATGCTTCATATAAAATTGCTCAAATAAATCTTAATTTAGACAATTTCAAATTTTAGAATAATTATAATTGCTTAAAGAGTAATAATATATAAATTCATAGACAATTTAAATAATCATACAAAAATTTGTAGAATTAATTAAATAAACATATGTAGAGCAAAATATCATAAATATCCATAACATAATATTTATTTGGCTCTAGTAAATATTTAAATGTATGAATTCTAATTATAAAATTAAAAATAAAAACTTAGTGAGAGAAAACATAAAATACAATTCTATAAAAGCCAATTTAAATTTAATTTTTTTAGAAACTGCAAGCCCAAAACACCACTGCCCTTAAGGGGAAAAACATAGGCCCATTAGTTCATGAAATTATTATTTTTTTTAATAATTCAACAGGCCCAGTCCGTCGGCCCAGGGCAGCAACTCAAAAAAATGTTTCCAAAAATGTTGCAACCCGAAGACAAAAAAGGCCCAAAAAATGCAAACCAAAAGATTAAACTGACTGGCCTAAAAAATTGGCCTGAAACGTGGCAAAAAAAATCTCCAAAAATAATTGGGCCAGAAGTCTCCAGACCAAAAACCTTGGCCTAGAGAAAAAAAAGTGGCCCAGATCCCTTTTTTCTTGTAAGGCCCAAATTATGTACTGGCCCAGTCCTTTTTTTTAAATCACTTATGATAAAACACAATTTCCCATAAAATCAGAAAGCCAAACGCAATGTAAGAAAACATGCTTATTTCCAAAATCGCGTTTTAAAATAATCACATTTAAAAAACACAGAAAACCAAACGTGCTTCAGGAAAAATGCGCTTCTTTCCAGAAGCGCATTTCGGCCTTCTTCATCACCATTCGGGTCACGTAACTCGACCCGGAAACCCATATTTCAGACCCGCCGTTCTGTTCGTTTACAGACGTTTCTGGCGTGATTTTCGGCGAGTCTAACGTCTTTTCCTTCGTCCTTTCCATATGAAAACATTGGAAATACATTCCAATGAATGAAAGGAGCATAAAAACAATTTTAAAAGCCTGAAATCTTGAAACTCATGGGTTCCATAGGAAAGATCAAAAACGGCGATTTCAATCTCTATTCGTCCTCTCTCTAACCGAAATCATTGGAAATGCAATCCAATGAATGAAAGAGAGCATAAAAGATTTTAGAAACATGAAATTGATGGGTTCCGTTCAAAACCAAAGGCGTTGATCAGCGTTCTTTTCTAGCAGTAAACCATGATTTTTGAATCCAAAATGTCATGGGTTTGAAGGGAAAGGAAAACCATATGCGTATCTTGGTTACCGTTCAAAACTCTTGTTTTTCAGACAGGCACGCACGCACACACACATATATACATCTATCTATATTGCTGTTGGTTATATATACACATATGCACACACGAAAACGAGAAACAACCACAGTTTCAAAAGAAACAACGGATTTTCATACATCAATCTCTCTCTTGCCAAGAACACAGAACTGTGAACCATTTGCAGATCCAAAAACACAGAAAAAACCAAATCACAGGATCGCAGTTTCAAAAGGCAATGGATTCCCATAGCGCACATGAAAAAAAAAGTGGAATCCTAAATCTGAATGCACAGTTCCACGTAAAGTGAGAAGTTTTTCAAGATAAAACACCAGGCAAAGATCAAGATATCACATGTTGTACATAAACCTACACCATAGTTTTGCAGTGGAAGACTTGCGTACCTCTTGCCATAGAGTATATACTTGAGTTTTCTTGAATTCTTCTAAACGGGAAATCTGGCACAGCGAAGAACTGTCGAACACCGCACCCTGTCAAGGAATTCGTGATTGAATGAATAACATTTGTTTTTCCGTATCTATTCTGAGTACTGGTCTCTTCCTTATATAGCCTCCCATCAAGACTCAAAAGGTTTCAACAACCAGACACAACCTCTGAACGTAACTCTTTAAATCATGATGCGGGACACATTCGTTGATATATTTATATAATACATAATATATTCAAATAAACAATATATAATATATAAATATTATAATATATATAAATTTCCAACAAGCTCCACAGCTTCATTAGAAAGATGAACTTTTTGATGCCACCAGGTATTATGGTTGAAGAACCAGACATGTCCCTTTAGATTGACAATAAAGATATCAGAGAGTTTTTATATATGCATAACCAAGATTTTGGATGAGCTAACTTAGCAATCATGTAACTTCTCCATTTTGTTTTATTTTTATCTTTTGTTCATTGATTTGTATGTGTACATATATCCACTAATTGTTGTCTTTATTTTAATTCGGTGATAATGATAGGTGCTTTTATAAAATATGTCCTGAAACGGGTAAATATAAATATTCGCTCCTTGCTATGCATTATTTTTCTTTGGGTTCCATGTGTCTATGAGATCGGGGATTAATATAAATATACTTGCACACAGATTTCTTTGACGCAAAATCTCCCATTAAAGCAGCTTGAAGAACGTGAAATCCTATTGGTTGTTTGTTAAATCATTGAAAAATTATGTTCATGTAGGTTGAAATATAACTCTTTTATATATCTCATAAATTGTAAATCATATTGAAAAATTAATATCCGCTACTAATCTAAACACATTTAATCGAGCATTAAAAGTGCTTTTATCCTAAAGCTGACATTTTGAGCTGCCTTGTTGATTGATTTCAGGGGTCAATTGTAAAGCTCGTACCATTTTCATATCAAATATAAAGGAGGGAAAATGATTGGGATAGGTTTAGAAATTTTGAGCTTATTATAATTAAATTTATTGATTAAAAAATATTTTTAAGTGCAAAAATTAAAAAAGTTAAAAGAGGCATTGAATTGCCTTATAACAGAATTTAAAGATTTAGAATCCATTTATTTGGAAGAGTCATCTTTAATATGATCAATAAAAGTCCACGAATGATTATTACATTGTTAGACGCCCTACACGTTAGTGTACAAGGTCCATGTGGTGTTCAGATTGAAGAATTCACTTAACACATCATGTGATATGCATGTGCCATCTAGAAGACATCCTTATGCCCCAAATCAGATGCAATTTTGTTTTGAAATAGTTTCCTAATTTGTTTGCATTAAACAAGGCCATTTGGTCAAAGATTATCTTTTGCTTTAAATGTAAGTAGTTTCCTAATTTCTTTAGGCTTGAATGGTGTCAATCAGTCATAATAAAAGCATCATTATAGAAACAGTTGCCAACATTTTTGTACTTCATTTTCAAATTTGAATATTTGTTTTGAGAATGATATTCTCTTGTGAGCTTTAATTGCATCCTTGTATTCTCGTGTGAATACTCTGACAGTATTAAGGGTTGATCATCCTTGTAGTGTCTTTATGGCCAAGGTTGTATGAAACAGGTTCTCTTAATGTCCTACCTATGATCATGTATCATATTTTCTCATTTATTTTTAGCCAATCCGTCCCCATCTTATATCATTTGTATCAGAGCTTAAGGTTTGCTAGTTTCAAGTCCTATCCTTTGTGCTTTTATATTGTTGCTTTCTTGTGTTGATTGTTTCGATCTTCTTCATCTAACCTTCGTTACTCTTTTCTTTAATCAATTTCGTTTGTTCACTTCTCTTATATCCTTTCATTGTGTTGTGTGACTTGGTTTGTTTTGTTGTCGTAAAAGAGTTTGTGAAAAAAATATATAAAAAAAAGTGTTTTCTTGCTGAAAAAAGTTACAACGCAAAAAAAAAAGGAAAAAAGAAAAAATTTAAAAAAAAAAAAGAGGGAAAAAGTTGTAGGTTGTTGGAAATTTGTCTAGATTGGAGTTTCTTTATGTTGTGAAAAGCTTCCATTCCAAGTCATAAAGAGTTCCTAAATATTCAATCTTGGGAAGTAAGAATCTATTTTCCTCCCTAATCTTTCTGGATTTCCTATTTCGTTTTCTTATATTCTCCTATTCTGATTCCTCTCCTTCCCTCTTCCCATTATCACGCCTTTTCTTCTTATTTTTTCTTTGTTCATGGCGTTTTTTATATATTCCTCCATTCAACACATTTCATTTCATCTTGCATACATATTGAATCTGACAGTTTCTGGTTTTAAAGATTGCCACATTTAACATTATCTCTAGGTTTTTGTTGAGTTTCAAATAAGAATGCTATAGTAGACAAGCTTGAGTTGTAAAAGGCAAGAGTGCTTACATCTAGTTAAAAGCCAGATTTGAGTGAAACACGAGTAGCATTATGACTTGTTGAGTAAAACAAGTGAGTTGTATGGTGAGGTCCTTTGATAATTGCTATTATCTTCCTCATTTTCTCAAGCTAACATTTCAGATTAAAGATGAGTGGAGGTGAATCCAACAGAGAAGACTTCAAAACAGATATCAAAATATTCATAAGGGCCATTAGATATGAGTTCTTAAAACTCAGGATGGAAGTCAATGAATTAAAGTCATCTAAAGCATCCAGTAGTGATGAAGAGGTGATTAAATCTGGTTTGTCATCCTCAAAGAATAGGGGCAAATCTTCAAATCAAGATGTAGACATAACTGACCCAAAGATCAAGTACCCTGCTTTCAAAGGCAACATAAATCTAGATACATATCTTAACTGGGAAATGAAGTTTGAGAATATCTTCAGATTGAACGATTCGCCTGAAGAAAAGAAGGTAAAAGTTGTTTCACTTCAGTTTATTGACTATGCTATTGTTTGGTTGGAAGACTTGCAGTTTAAAAGATGCCTCAAGGGTAAAGGTCCACCTCGTACATGGGAGAAATTAAAGAAACTTGTGTAAGAAGTATGTTCCCAGTTACTACTACCAACAGCTAAATAGAAAGTTGCGATTATTTAGCCAAGGCTCTATGAATGTGGATGAGTATGTACATGAGCTTGATCTTCTCAAGGTCCATGATAGAGTACAAGAAGGAGAAGAAGCAAGCATGACCAGAATTATTGATGGTTTAAGGCCTAAAATTAGATATAAAGTTGATATGCACACTTTTATTGATAAAGAAGAGTTGGTGCATCAAGCCATCGAAGTTGAGTAGCAAATCAAAGATAAGTGCCCCAAATCCTCATCTTATGGCTGGAGGGACTATAAAAAAACCTCCAAGTGAAAGGATTCTAAGATTAAGGATGAAGCAAGATTCAGGCCTAAAGCTAAGGAGGAATCCAAGCCCAAAGCTGATGTTGTAAGAAATATGACTAAAACTTAGTCTTATGATAAGACCTCTTCTCTTCAATGTTTTAGATGTCATGGAAAGGGACATATTGCTTCCCAATTTTCCAACAATAGAGACATGATTGCCAAAGATAATGGCAAATATGACAGTGCACATTCTAGTGATGATGGTGTGCCCTCTTTGGTGACTGATTTTAAATTGGAGTTTGACATAGTTGAGCCTGTTAAAGGAGAAACATTAGTGGCTAGGAGAGCTCTCAACATGTAGCCAAAGGAACATAATGAGAAATAGCAGCGTGAACTCATCTTCCATACTAGGTGCTTCATCAAGAATAAGGTATGTAGTTGATAGTAATAGTATTACCAATGTTGCTTGTTGTTAAGTTGGACTTTCCTACAATGAAGCATCATAAGCCTTGTAAATTGCAATGGTTGAATGATAGTGCTAAAGCCAAAGTCACTAAGCAAGTTATAGTTTCCTTCTCAATTGAAACTATCATGATGAGTTTTATGTGACGTAGTCCCTATGGTTGCGGGACATCCCTTGCTAGGAATTTGATAATACGGCAAAACATGATTGTTACAAGAATTGTTATTCTTTGCCCTTCAATGGTAAAATCATTGTATTGAAACCTTTTGGGCCAAAAGAAGCTTATGAGGACCAAGTGAACATTGAGCAAGCATGCAAAAAAAGAGATGAATTGAGTGAAAAAGAGAGAGTGCAAAAGAAAGAAAGCAGAGTGAAAGAAAAGAATAGAAAAGAAATATGAGAAAAAAGAGGAAAAGAAAGAGAGCTTATTTTATGGAAAAGTGAGATTAAAAGAGCATTATTGAGTGAGCAAGCCTTGGTGTTTATGTGTAAGGATGCTTATTTTTCTACTAACGAGTTTAACCCCTCTTTGCCTTTTAGTGTTGTGTCTTTGTTGCAGGGATTTGATAACTTATTTCCATATGAGATAACTGATGGGCTTCCTAATAGACTTGATTTCATTTCTGGAGCTCCCCTACCTAATAGACTTGCTTATAAAGCTAATCTTGAAGAAACAAGAGATTTTCAACGTCAAATTGAATATAAGCTATCAGGCAACTTGCTCTAAGAAGGGAGCAAGATCTCCTTCTCTATGCTAGTTACGACTGAATAGGTGATTATTGATTAGGTTACTTTTGGACAAACGTGGCAAGCGTCTTGTAAGATTCTTCGATCTTAGGACTCATGATTTTTCTTTCCCCCTTCAAAACCGTGTGGTATTTCCCGAGTCCCTGACTAAAGGTTTAGTTACATGGCAGAGCATTCAGAGACTAGACGCAGATAAAACACCTTAATCATAAAGTCTTCAGTAAATCAACCTCACTCAACAATATTAACACAAGTTTGATATCCATCGAGTCTCAATCTTCTAAAGTTGCTTTTGTCCCAGGAATTTATTACAATTTGAATTTTGCGACAAAAAGAAGAGAGATAAGTAAAAATCAAACAAAAGGACAAATAATGATAAATCCCACAATACTGCCGCATTGTTGTTAATGTCAACCAAACTATAGCCCCACAAGTAAATGCAACATAAAAAAGATTAGTCTTTACTTCCAGAGCAAAGAGAGGAAAGAACAATGGAATTTGAGAAACATCAGCACACTGCTCTATATGGTTTCTGCACAAGGTTGGCAGTTTATATAGTAGCCTCAAGCCACCTGCACGGACAACACATTTTAGAACACAAGCAGGATATATCCCTTTTCACAAAAAAAAAAGCAGGATAGATCCCTTCCCTTTTTATATGCCACTGGGAGTAGCTGTTGGTTAACAACGTTGCTATAAACGCCAAACTAATGTGGCCTTCACAACATGTTGGTCTGGACCAATGTTGAACTATCTTTGCTAATAGATGACTAAAAAAAATATTAAACACAATCAACTGCCAATGAGTAATCCGTGATGAGCTGCTCGTTAGTGGATTGGATCCATATGTTCATATAGGACCACCGGGTCCATGCTAGTTCAATTTTCCTTCATCTTCACTTTGCCATCTATGCAAATTGGACTTCAGAGTTCAAAATGCTTACTTCCTTGCTAGCCTTTCAGCATCAACTAGTAGAGTCCTCAAGAAGGCGACAAAAATGGGAACCATATGTAGCAAAGAATGACAATTACAAAAACTTGCTACCAAACCAACTAGGACTCACAGTTAGACTCTTGAATCAATTGATTTACAACCAGCCAACAATCAGATAGCCTGCAATAAATTTCTCTCTTTATTTTCGTTCTAAATAGCACCACTTACACAGTGAAGTAATATTGGGAGTGTAAGGGTTTTATTAATGGCAAGCCTTGTGTTTTCAACAGAACAATATTCTCCATAAATTCATTCCGTAATGACCCCTGCCACAAAAATTGACGACTAGAAAAATTTCGAGGGTGGAGGTAAAAATTTTGAGGCTGGCAGCCCAAACAAATCTACCCCCAGTAGGTAAAGGGGGAAAACTCTACTTGAACATGGTCAAGCAATGTAAGGTCATAGGGATTCCAATTACGATATATTTTCTAGCTTAGAATTGATAGAGGTAGAAACTCTCTGCAGTCTAAACATACAAGGTATGACATTGGTAGCAGGAGGCCACTTCAATCCCCTTATCGAAGAAATGATACCTCAACTGCTATAGGGGAAGCCAAGTCAGGAGCTATTCCTACCAAAGAGTTTAATAGTCTACACATAATATACGTAAAGATAGTTTCCAGGATCTCACCTAAAAAATAGATAGTTTCTAGGTATTAGCTTGTTAACTTGTTCTATACTTAGTATAAGGAATAATTTTCATAGACATTAAGATGACCCTTTATAGTATATATAATAATCAGAATTTTGCAAGCCCACTGTCAAGTTTGATGTTGCATGAAAATTGATAAGAATACCTCTATTCTTGTTTGGTTAGGCTAGGATAAAACAAGATTAGACAGGAATGTTGAGAACAATACCATAGCATCCTTTTACATAGCACGTGATTATCTAGTGAAAGGCGTCATGGACCAATCTAGGGAACCCTAGAATTCTCTAGAATTCCCTTATAATTACTTGTATATTCTTTAGCATTCTAGAATTCTCCACACATTTATACACATGTATAAATATCTAGATATTTTAGTATAAATATCTAGATATTTTAGAGGAGAGTTCTGGAAGGCGAATATAGGCAGTTAGATCGAATCAATCTCCATCGTCCGTTAAGAAGGTGGAGTAGTATAAATACCCCCAAGGGGTTCACTTGTAAAGCACCAAGCATTTGAAAGCATTCAAGCATTCTCCCAAGCTCTCCATCTCTCTCTAGTTTCTCTCTCTATACTTCCTTAGTTCTCATGACTAAGTTAAATCTTTGAAGGCTTACTAGCAAGTTCCAAGTAAAGGTTCCAGCAAAGCTTGCTAGGTTGCACGATCCTAACATCAAGTAAATACTTAGGCCGTGACAAAGGGCAAAGCAAATTATTGACCATATCATCCTCACATAAGAAGCAACATTCCATCAAAAATATTACGGAAATGCAGGAATTTCTGGAATGAAAATTCCCAATGAATTTGAACATTGTTTTGGCAACCAAAAATGCAGTTAAGGGAATTTCCTTTCCTCTAAGAACTCTGTTGGAGGATGCTAGCAACCAAGCAAGGTGATAGAATAGGTGCAAAAGATGAAAATACAAACAAGGCATTCAGGTATTAACTATTCTAAATCATATCCAATCATCCAGTTAAGTATATCAAGTACCCATCGCTTTCAAAATCTGCTATGATGAGAAAGGCATTATTTTAATTTTTGACAAATGAGCAGCTCAAGGAACTTCAAACACAGGACCTTAAGTGTTCCTCACAGATTGAACATGCTTATAACACAAGATAAAGCACTTTAAATCACATATGGACACTTTAAATTTGGTTGTGTTACCATGTCCATGTCCCATGCATGAGCTAGTATTCAAGTTTTCTAGAACCTGGACAGCGATACAAGTCCCTTGAGAAGATTCGTCTCGCAATTCAACCTTATCAGTAAAATAACTACTATAAGATGTTCATGTGATCTTTCTTAGCTTTCTTTCTAGGCCTCTTTCAGAAAACATTACTCATTATAAAAGATCACATACTCCCATTCAAACCAAATGGATGGGGCATTACAAAAAGAAATACTAAATAAAGAAAATATTCACAATTAGTAATACATGACATAACAAAAGTACTACCAACCCATGGACATTGCTTAAATTGTAAACAAAATAGTGAAGGGTAATGCATCTTTCTTCTATGTGTCCTCTAGATGGTTATCTGGGCCGCTCTTTCTGATTATGAGAATTTTAGTTAACTTCAATATGTCATGTGAGAAGAGAGATTCCATAATGTGAGGCACTTGAGGCAGCATAATAAGATGTTACAGTGAGTTGAGCAAACTTTGGAAGCACATAACCTACAAATTCCACATACCAATAGGAAAAATATTAAAGGCCATAAGGGGACTGGCATTCCTCAGAATCTATCTGAGAAGAAATCATTTGTCATTTCCTACATGGTTTCTCCATAACAATATCTTGGGCTAATAGCTAACATCTATTGTAAACCATAATATGTGCTAGATATTAAATCCAATAAATAGGCATGTACAAGCATTTACCTCCAAATGCAGCACTTGCACTCGAAAATATGAGCAATGGAGGGAGCTGCGAACAAAGGAGGAATAAAGTGTGTACAACACTATTAACGTGTGGCAACAAGATCATTCATGCAATAACAAAACATGCCATGATAAAGGAGATAGTACACTTAGGAGCACAACACTATTAACATAAGGCAGGAGCACAACACTATTAACATAAGGCATCCTTTACTTACCACAGTAATGGCATCATGCAAGATAGAAGTGATTGTCCATTCAGCTTTTTCCTAAATCCACATGATCACATAAATAGTTGACACTTGACAGAAATTTTTGACAAAATAGATTCATCAGAATTTTGCAAAAAAGAATAGTAGACATACAGAATTAGGGTTTAGAAAGGAGAGACAACGAGGACAATGAGGGGAGCCAAGGCCAGGGTTTATGGTAGGATCATGGTGGAGATTGCCACTTCTTAGTTTTTCTTCATACACCTCTAGAGTTCCCATTATTTGGCTCACTTTGTTGACTAGGAATTGCCTACATATAAACTAGGTCAGAAAAGGATAAAATTAGTATTGATTTAAACCTATGAAATAACTACATTTGGTTGCAATCAAAAGCAAACTAAGATTATAAATTTTGATATCATGATAATAATAAAACCCAGCCTAGTTTTTATTTGATTTGAAGCATCGCTAGTAAACCTGTGGCACAAATTTCAACTTAATCTACAAATATGAGCATATTTACTTATCACTCATGTGTGCGTGTGTAAAATATAAAAGTAGATTTACTTTGCGTTAGTTTATGTTGACATCTGAGTGCAAGCATCAGCAATTCAACATCTTAAATTGAAAGTGACTAAACAAAATGAGTTCTCTATTGAGTCAACACTTGTGTGCATTCATTCAGAGAACTAAGATGGTCTCCATTGATGTTGGAGAGAGACATAGACAAAGCAGCAGCTTTAAGAAGCATGGTTCCTGGTTGAAACGATATGGACATACAAAGTTTAACAAAAGAGGAGGGGAAGATAAGCAGAGGAGGAATGAAGAGAAGTGCATAAGCCGATTAAATAGAAGAAAGGGAATGCTTTATTTGTGGTTCAACTACCCTAACATATACAAAAAATAGCCATGTTTCCTCGACTGTTCAAGCTAACCAATTTCAAAAGCAGAAAAGAATAGCATATTTAAAAAAAAAGGAATATATCAGATCGAGCAAAAAAATTGTACATTGGCAGATCAAATCCGAGATTGTTGATGAGCAAGAAAAGTAATCCCTCTCCTCCTTACTTTCTCCCATATCAAACGATCACAATCATCCATATTTCCCAGAAAACATTAATCCTAACCTTCCACTAACAATAACAGAACCAGACACAACCCTCCAACACACACAGAGCAATACATCAAGCTTGGTGAGTGAATGAAATAGATTGCAGAACGGTACCTTAGAGGTTTCTCCCAGCCTCTTTCATGGAGTTCAGCTATGATGGTCGAAGCCTTGGAGCTGTTGAGATTTGAAGGTCAGTGACAGCAAGGATGAGTCTACTCTGCAAGGGAAGATTCCGGAGGTCAGAAGCAAACAAGTGATATAGAGATGAAAAACTTAGGCTATTTGGTTTGATGAAAGGGAATGGGAAGAGAAGAATAAGAGGGAAGGGAAGGGATGGGAAGGTCTAATATTACCTTGTTTGGTTATGTTGGAGGGGAATGAAATAAATGGATTTTTAATAATTCTATGTTTTGTTCAAAAGATGAATGGATGAATTATTACATGACCCACGTTAACATGCAAGTAACAAATTTCTCTTAGTACCAATAAATCCCTATGTAATTTTATTGTCAACATAAAGATAACATGTAAAAGCCAAAATATTCAAAGCCATATTTTTGTGACACTATTCACTCACTTATTATGCTCCCAACATATAACTCTTCTCTAACTTTCAACTTATCTTCTTCTTCCTCTCCTGACAATAACATGAACTCCACCACAATCAACTCAATCCCCCCTTTATAATAGTAGGTAACTCTTATTCCCCTGAGTATCCAATAGAAAAATAACATATAAAATACTCAATCCACAATATTATCCAAATCAGATTTCAATTCAACTTAGTAGCAGATATTTCTCACTCATATCTTTACAAAATCAGTGGTAATTTCCTTTCTCAAATATTCCACAATTAAAACTAATAAGTAACAATAACAACTACTACACAATCTTGCCTTTCTCCTTCATCAAAACAGGGCAAGGAAAATAAAATCTTGATTGTTTCATCACTAATCACATCTTAGGGGCCTTTAAACACATCTCAAGTGTGGTTTAGAAGTCTAAATTCACTTATCATATTAAAGTACCTTAAAACTGGGCATTTCCATAAATTCCACCTTCTAAAATATTAGCCTACCCAGTACTTGTCTTCATACATCAAAACCATACTTACATAAAATATTTCATCAACACTTGGTGCATTTAACTCCTTTTAATATTAAACAACATTCTTCATAAAATCTCGAAAGTTTCCAGCTCAAATAATCCTCTTAACCACTCCAAACCGTTCCTCTTTTGAACGTATAAGCTACCAGCTTCAAGAATGTTGGTTCATGCATCCCATAGCTCCCAACAAGAATGTTGGTTCATGCATCCCATAGCTCCCAACAACAACCATACACAGCACTTTAGTCTCAAAATTTCATCACACAAACTCACACATATCTTGGAGTAGGCTTATGAGTCTAAAACACAAGTCTTTCACATTGCTAACCACCAACACGAATGCTTTTCACCAAAATTTAAAGACTCCATTTCAATTTTCTAGCAGAATCAATACCCACGTACATGTAGCCACAAACAATCACTCAAAACACAAGCCACAGGTTCAGATTCAACAACAAGGAAGTAATAAATAAAATTTTTAACACAAATATTCTCATTCGTCACTTATTCTTCATCTAATTGGTACATCTTTCTCAGAAACGAAGTTAGCTAATCGGAAAGGTGACACTCCCATACATACGGATTCCAAAAAAAGAAAAAAAATCATACACGTAGATCTCGATTTATTCAACGGAGTTTACATTACACATACGGTGGCTTAATCAGTTATTTCTTCCTCAAAATCCAATTTTGGTCACTCCCCTTAAACCCCAAATGACAGATAGCGATGAATATGAGAATGGAATGAGGTGTAGAAGACTTACCTTAGTCAAAAAACATGGTTGTATGTGGAGTATCAGCCTTCCTTCTCCGGCAACGCTCTCCACCTCTCAGGTGCCCTCTCTCTCTCTGTGCGATTGCTCTGATTTTGTCGAGGAATTAAAACGAGAAAAACGGGGAAAGTGAGAAATAGGGAGCCTTGCACCTGCGACTGTGGTTCGTGTTTGGTTTTTTTTAGAGATTGGAGGCGTGATTGGTGGACCAATTTGCCCCTATAATATTCTTCAATTTCGGTATGGTCCCTTCTTAATTTAATAAAATCCTAAGCATTTCCTAAATTAAATAAAATCATATTAAATAGGGATTTTTTCTCAATTTAACTCCCCCATCCATAAAAATATTTTCTCAAAAAATCTTGAGCGAAAATTCATCCACCTACTATTTTTCTAGATTTTTCTCAAAAATAGGCAATAACTTCCTAAAAATAGTTTTTGATCCAATAACTTATTTTTTATGTATATTTTGGTATAGGAACCGAAAAACTTACACTTGGAATTCTATGAAATGCTTTCAACTCTTACTCTTGCTTGTGTGTCCTTACATTTAGAAAGGCCCTCCTATTTATACCCGTAAAAGGCTAGACAACACATTGAACCCCTTTAAAGAGGTGTTACAGAAGTTACACATAATTATGGAGCTTTATTAGTGAAAAACGAAATTGACTCAATAACTCTGCTCTTCTGTTTGCTCTTGCTCATCCGTTTTGCTGCTACTCATAATCCTTCCGTTTCATCCTCCCCGAGTTGGCCAAAACTCGCCCTCGAGTTAAACTCGGCATCATCATCAGGATAAGGCGACAAGTCAGCAACATTGAAGATGGCAGACACGCCATATGCACCTGGTAACTCAACCATATAAGCATTATTGTTGATCTTTTGCACAATCTTGAACAGTCCGTTAGCTCGTGGAAACAACTTGGTATTTTGGTTTTTAGGAAAATGTTCTTTCCTTAGATATGAAGATATGAGAATTCCACTTATGCAAGTATGAGATCCCACTGCATTAAATTCTTTCCCATAAAGATATGAAGAAGGTTGCCAAGGACTCTGTTAATAGCTTCAGTTTGGCCATCCTTTTGGGGATGACTGGAACTGTTGAACTAGAGCTTGGTTCCCAACTTTTTCCATAGTGTCCTCCAAAAGTGGCTAAGAAATTTAACATCATGATCAGAGATGATAGTTTTGGGAATGCCATGAAGACGAACAATTTCTTTGAAATACAAATTTGCAACTTCCATTGCGTCATTGGTCTTTTGACATGGTATGAAGTGATCCATCTTCAAAAATCGATCCACAACCACCATAATGGAATCCTTCCTCCTTTGTGTTCTCAGTAAGCCAAGAACAAAGTCCATGCTCACATCTTCCCATGGTGCTTCAGGTACTGGTAACAGCAGATATAACCCTGTATTTTGGCTCGTGGCTTTAGCCATATGGCAAGTTCTGCATCTCTGGACATGCCAGTTGACATCCATTTCTAGTCTGGGCCAATAAAAATTTTCCTTGACAAGAGCAACTGTCTGATCCCTACCGAAACGATCAGCTAACCCTCCATTATGAGCTTCCCAAATGATAGCTTCCCGTAAGGAACCGTGAGGAATGCATAGGGCTTTCCCTCGGAATAGAAACACATCCTGTCTATAATACTGGTAGAAGGATTGATTGGAAGTAGCTTCCCAAATTCTACATAAATGAGGGTTATCTTGATACATCTCCTTGACAAGCTCAAAACCAATAACTTTAGCTTGCATTGTTGCGAGCAATGCATGTTGATAGCTAAGAGCATCAGCCACGGAGTTTAAGATTCCAACCTTGTGATCTCACTCCACCGAGCATGTCTGCGGCTGATCTTTTGCTAAGAGTTCAAATACTTCAGAACTTTATGATTTGAAAAGAGTATGACTTCTTTGTTTAGGGGATA
Organism: Vachellia pachyceras; assembly: GCA_025593235.1. NCBI lineage: Eukaryota > Viridiplantae > Streptophyta > Magnoliopsida > Fabales > Fabaceae > Vachellia > Vachellia pachyceras. The sequence continues at coordinate 27,001 of JANTPZ010138051.1, forward strand.
ATGACTCAAATGTTGCAGAGCTCGAACTACGGTATAGAACTCCCTATCATAAGTAGAATACTTGAGCTTAGCATCATTGACTTTCTCACTCTAAAAGGAAATGGGATGGCTTTCTTGGCTTAAGACAGCACCGATCCTAGTGTTGGAAGCATCATAGCTAACTTCAAACACCTAGTCAAAATTTGAAAGTGCTAGTACGGGAGCTTCAGTTAGTGGCTTCTTTAGTTCCTCAAACCTCCTCTGAGCTTGCTCTATCCACTTAAATTTGTCTCCCTTAGTGCAATATGTGAGGGGTACAGCAATAGAACTAAAATTATAGATGAACCTCTTGTAGAAAGAAGCTAATTCGTGGAAGCTCCGGCCTCCTGTATAGAGCATGGAACTGGCCAGTATTGATGGCTTCAACATTGCTCGAATCAACTCAAGTACCTTCTAGTGTGATGATATACCCGAAGAAAACAACTTCATTGGCAAGAAAGGTGCACTTTTTTAGATTGGCAAAAAGCTTCTGATCTCATAGGGCTTCCAAGACTTACCGTAAACGATCAATGTGCTCTTTATGACTCTTGTTGTAAATAAGAATCTCGTCAAAGTAAACAACAACAAATTTTCCAATGAAGGGTCACAATATTTGGTTCATCAGGCGCATGAATGTACTAAGGCATTGTTAACCCAAAAGGCATCACATTCCACTCATACAAGTCATCTCTTGTCTTGAAGGATGTCTTCCATTCATCTCCTGGCCAAATTCGGATTTGGTTGTATCCACTACGGAGGTCAATCTTAGAAAAGGTAGTGGTACCATACAACTGATCTAACATGTCATCAAGCCGGGGTATCAGAAACTGATACTTGATAGTAATCTTGTTAACAACTCGGCAATTAACACACATTCTCCAACTCCCATCTTTCTTGGGCACTTATAGAACAGGTACAACACAAGGGCTAACACTTTCACGTACCAACCCTTTTTTAGCAGCTCTTCAACTTGTCATTAGACCTAAGCATGCTCTTGAGGGCTCACCCTGTAAGCAGGCTTATTAGGAATAGCTACTTTTGGAACAATGTCAATGTCGTACTGTATGTCTTGCATGGGTGGCAACCCGGTTGGTAACTCATGAGCTATCACATCTGGAAATTCAGCTAATAAGGTCATAACTTTTGGCGGAATGGTGGATTCGCCATTTGTCTCAAGTAACAGAATGAGACTCATTAGCTGGGCTTTAGGCTTTATCGCCTTGAGTTCCTCCTTCGTCATCAAGGTCACCCATGGCTTAGCTTCCCTCGAGGCTTTGCTATACTCACTAGGTGGAAGGGGTGCTAACTTGATCTTGGCACCATCTTTGGTGAAGGAGTATATGTTTGGACGCCTATCATGCTAAGCATATCGATCATATTACCAAAGCCTTCCCAAAAGAAGGTGGCATGCGTCCATAGGTACAACATCACATAAAACCTTGTCACAGTACATGTTCCCAATAGAGAAAGAAACAAGGCACTGCTTAGAAACGCTTACCTTGCTCCCCATGTTAAGCTAATGAAGCATGTAAGGGTGCGGATAATCATGTGTTGGTAGCTTCAATTTCTGCACCATGTAGCAAATACTACATTTTGATAGCTCCAATTGTCAATGACTACATTACAAACCTTGCCCTGGGCAATGCAATGGGTGTTAAAAAAATGTTACGGTGTAACCAAGGTTTCTCTTTCACTACAGCTACGTGTAGACTTCGCCTAATCACCAAAGCCTCTCTCTGATCTTCTGGTGTAACCTCCATATCATATACCAGCTATGTTTCATAAAATGTGGCCTCTTCTTCATCTTCATCAGGCTCTTCATATGCTTTTCCTTCCCTAATGGTGACAACCCTTCAATTAGGACAATCTGCAGCAATATGGCTGAGTCCCTGATGTTTGAAGCATTTGATCATCTTGGAGCTAGACTCCTTGTTCGTGTATGGCTTGCATATAGTGTTCGGCTGCGACTTGCCTTGTTAGTTGGTCTGCTGAAATTCTACCTTACAATCCTCAACAAAACCCCTAAAGGAAGAAGGTTGGAAAGGAGACCTCTTAGGGACCTGCTTCTCAACCATGATTGATAGTCTGATCACATCATCCAAATTCCAATACTACTGAAGTTAGACTAGGCGGCTTATGTCAGCATTCAAGCATGCAAGGTAACGAGCTGTCGTCTACCCCCTTTTCTCCTAAATATCGCACTTCATCATAAGTTTCTCAAATTCCATGGTGCATTCTTCGATAGACAATGATCTCTGCCAAAGATTCTGCAGTTCAATGAAATTATCATGATGGTAATGTTTCGGTAGGAACTTCTGGGTGACCTGGCGCTTCATTTTCTCCCAGGTCATAATCTTGGACTTTCCCTTACGTGCCCACTTTCGCTTAAGGTTCTCCCACCATATCGAGGCATGTTTCTTGAGTTTAAAGGCGACAATATTGACTTTCTACTCGTCCAAAACCTCATTGTACTCAAATATCCGTTCCTCAGTGTGAAGCCAATCCATAAACTCATATGGTTGAAGCTTTCCTTCAAAGTCGAGGATTTCCACCTTTATGTCACTATGGCTGAATCTTAGCCTTCGTTGTTGGTAGCTTTCACTGAACAACAAGTTACCGCTACCCGACTCACCTTGGGGAGCTTCTATACACCCTTCTAGTAACACTCACTGCAACTCCACAGTACTTTCCATCTCCTGGATTTGGCATCTTAACTCATTCATCTCCACCTCATGCATTGGTCTAAGTCTTAGAGGCATTTTGAGGCCTAGACTGCAAGCTTAAGGGGTGGGAAGGAATAGAACTTTCTATATGGATAGGGTCAAAGTGGTACTTATAAGTGTAGCTATAAGAAGTTTGGGCTAAAAAGGGGATTTCGGGAAGTTCAGGGCTTGATCTGTAGATATGGAAGTATTAGGGGTAAAAGTGGAATTAAGGGAAATTTAGGGGTGAAAGTATAATTTCAAAAAGTTTCAAAGTAAACTATAATTTTCAGAAAGTTCAGGGTTGAAAGTGCATTTTTAGAAAGTTTAGAGGCGAAAATGTAATTTAAAAAAGTTTAGGGGCACAAATGCAATTTATGGTCAAAATGTAATTTTGGAAAGTTTTAGGGCAAAAATGTAAATATGGAAAAGTTTAGGGGTGAAAATCAAATACAAAAAATTTGGCTGACAGGGATGGTTGCCGTAGCATACTGTGACACATGGCAAGCACTGAGTGGATGAGGTGGCGATGACTGGACGAAACGGGTGACGTGTCAGATTACATCAGCGTATTCAACCTCCAGTAGGCACGTGCGATGCTTGTAACTCCGACAGCGGCGCGTGGGGTTATAGCAATGGCGAGTGGTGGCATAGTGTGGACTCCTCTCCTCACAGAAAACTCCAGTTCTGGGTTTTTTGGCCTCTTAAGCACGATGGAGACGTCTGTTTTGCTGAAAAAGACCTTGAACTTCATGTTTCGAGATTAGCAGGGACCCTCCTGATGTGCTTCTCTGCAACTCCACTCCTTGGGCATTTTTCAAGTGACTCCCTCTCTCTGGAACCTGGCTCTGATACAAAAAATGGTATAGGAACTAAAGAACTCATACTGGAATTTTATGAAATGCTCTCAACTCTTATTCTTGCTTGTGTGTCTTTACATTCAGAAAGGCCCTCCTATTTATACCTGTAAAAGCCAGACAACGCATTAAACCCCTTTAAAGAGGTGTTACAGAAGTTACACACAATTATGGAGTTTTATTGGTGAAAAACGAAACCGACTCAGTAACTCTGCTATGTCATTTACTCTTGCTCATCCGTTTTGCTGCTACTCATCATCCTTCTGTTTCGCATTTACTTCCTAAATAGCTTCTCAATGCCTCAGCTATATCTTATAAACTCCAACCAAAATAATGAAATGTTACATCAAGCCTATTGACAGACCTAAAAGGCTTCTTAGCGAGCTTGAGCTTGGCCTATTAAGTGAAACAAGCCTTGAAAGTAGCCTAGGCATGCGCCTAAGCCTTAACAGGCTTATACAAGCAAAAAGTCCCCACCATAGAATAAAAAATCCAAAAAGGTTTTAGCCATTAAATATTTATGCATTTGAGTTGGAATTAAATCATAAGTAGCGAGTATTTTGTCTATTACACTTTTGTTGAGAGTAAGATCACGGTAATTAAGTGAAATCACTGATTTCTCACTCCTTAAAAGCCAGGAAGAGAGGGGGCCAAATAAGCAATAATCTCAACTGTTGTATGGAGGAGAAGAGGGACAATACCTCTTTGGAGATCCTGAGAGTGTGAAAACATAAGGGAAGGGAAGGTCGATAAAGGAGGATAGCAGGAGAAAACAAAGCCATGAGGTGGGAGAGGATTAAGGTCCTGAGTAAGAAGATTGGAGGGTTGATATTATTTCCCGTCTTTGGTTTTAATCCCTTGAATTTCAAAACTAAGGTTTCTGTGTAGTTTTGGAACAAATTATATTTAACATGGTTAATTATGACAGTTAAGAGTAAAGATATTAATTAGAAGATGTTAAACGTATAGAGATTAAAATCAAAAGCGTATGGTTCATATGCTTTTGACCAATTTTGGTATTAGTACCCTTACTTTGTATGAACAACTTATATCTTCTTGTAAGTGATAGTTTCAAGGGCACCTAGCTTGGGGATAACGAGAACAAGGGAAAGGAGAAAGACTAAAGAAAGGGAAGAAAAAAAATTAGGAGAAAAGAAAGACTAAAAGGAAAGGAGAAAGATTAAATGAAAAAAGGTTCTAAATCTAATAATGTGTTTGATTCTCTGAATCTAATACACATGTTTGGCTGGAAATATATCATGTGGCTTCTCAAAGGCCTATGACCTAACTTACATTTGGTCTATATAGGCCTCACCCGTTAAGGCTTAAATGCAAGCCTGAGCTTTTTAGTAAGCCTCTTTCATTAAAGACTATCAGAAGTCTAAGCATTTTTTTAAATATTATTCTATCATGGATTTTGGGTGTCAACCGCCCCGTTGCAATTGCCCCGTTTGCTGTCCCATAAATTTTGGGCTCTTTCCAAATGTTTTTTTCACTGTTTCTTTAAATATTTAGATTCCACATAAAATGAGTGACATTTTGATATTTTATGGGCAAAGATAAACACATTAAAAGCATCAACCTCATTTTCAATTTTAATGTGTTTATCTTTGAAAATCATAAAAAAATTGTAAATATAACATTTTTCATTCATAAGATATCAAAATGTCACTTATTTTACGTAGAATCTAAATATCTCAAGAAACAACAAAAAAGCATTTGGAAATAACCCCAAATTTGTGGGATAACAGAGGGGGCAGTTGCAATAGGGCAAATGACACCCCAGATCCTTCTATCCTAGGTTCAAACCTCTCAAGTCTGTAAGTAAGCCAGCGCTGTCATTCCCTCTTCCCCCTTCCTCTCTTAGCTTGACGTTCTCTTCTCTGAGAGAACACCAATCTTCAATCTCCCCTTCTCTTCACATTTCTCCATTTTCTTTCCCTTCTGAAATATCCCCCAACCCACCTTACCAAGGTTGTTTCTCAAGAACAATATCCTCACCGGTTCCAACAGAGGCACTATTGACCACTCCGACGCCATCAAGGGCCACAATGCTGCCGTGACGGATCTTAACCTCGTCCGCATCAGCAACTCAACTGTTACCTTCCTTGCATTGTCTTCATCACAATTCATAAGGGATCGAGGATGGAGGAGCTGTTACTTGTAATATCAATGAATGCACAGATTGTGTGCACTTTGAATTGTAAATTGCTAGTTTAATTTATACAACTCAATTGTATGTACTTTGAATTATGAATTTTTGAAGGAATATATACTTGTAAATTTAAGAAAATGAATTGTAAATCGTGATGCTTGTTTAATTTGCAACTCCAATTGGTGTTAAAAAAATCAATTGTAAATTTTTGTGCAAGAATTTGTGAATTTTGAAAGTTGACCTGTAGAGTTCATGTGAAAAGTTGTAAATAATAATGATATTAAGTTTTTAAATGTTTTTTAAATATTAAAAACATAAGTCCCAAGGTCCCCAGAGTGTGAACAACTTTTCGTATACATATATATTTCTGAGGACTAACATAACTTATAAGGTAAAGATTTACTTTTTATAGCATCCTCTCGCTTAATCCGCGAAGTAGGCACTATATTAATTATCTCCTTTTCTTGATATATGAGTTAGAATAAAATGTTTATTCTGATTTTAAATATATTAACTCTTACTATAAATTAGGGTAAAGGGGATAAAAATAACTCGGAAGTTTTTGCAAATGGGCATTGGGCTCATGAAGTTGTCGGGTCATTTTGGATTAGGAAGTTTAAGAATGGGGCATTTTTGCCCTCACTGATGAAAATATTAATATTGACTATTAAAGTTAACCAACTTATCCATTAAGAGTGTGACTGTCAAAATTAACATTTTTAATGGCAGGGCGAAAATATCTCATTTTAAAACTTCTAGATCCAAAATGGCACCCAACAACTTCAATGTGTCTATTCGTAAAAACTTTCAGATTATTTTTACCTTTTTACCCTGTAATTTACTTAGATGTCCATGACTAACTATGTGTCTCATTCAAAAACTTCAACTAAGAAAACTCGATGTAGAAAAACCTAATAGAAGAAAAGAATATAACGTTTATAGATACACTTCATAATGATGCCTCATTAAAAATCTTTTCTAAGAAAACTCATTGGGATAAAACCTAAATAGGGGAAAAAGATTACTTGGTGAACATATCTGCTAGACTTTCATTAGAACATATTTGTTGGATATTAATTTTATGATCCTTTTCTCAGGTTGACATTAGACGTTGATTATTTTGCCAACCAAAGTCTGATCTTATGCTTATTTAAATAACTTTCTTGGTTGACATGAATCATTATTTTTTCAATTAATTGACGTATGATCTTATGCATGTTTAACGAACTTTTTACTTGACAGACATCGGTGTTGGTTTTTTTGAATAATCGATGCATAATATTATGCATATTTAAATGACTTTTTTTTTCTAGTTGACATCAGTCGTCCATTTTCCAAATAACTAACGTTTGATCCCATGCAAACTTTAATTTTATTAAAAAAATATTACTGCCTTTTTTATAATGTTAGTTTCCTCTTTAACCAACATTGAAAAGAGAAATTAAATCACGAATCTATAGTAGTATAAGCCTTGATTGACTTTTTTAGAGATAAAAAAGTCAAATAAACTGATATATTTATTATTTTTTCCTAACTCATTTGCCTCAATTATAAATTAACATATAATCTAAAGATACACATATATTTTAGAATATAAATTATAATCAAGTAAGTTATTTAGCTTTCTTTGTTTCTCCAAAAATGTCAACATTGCTTATGTTAAAGATGGGATGCAGCATGTCATGTTGCAAATACTTAGAATGCAAGCTTTTAACCATGAGTTAGTCATACAAGAAGCTTGTTTCCCGAAAATTGACTTTTTTTATATCATTTTAGTTTTTTATTTATATTAATGTTAATTTTTATCTACAACTTATATCCGAAAAATGGCTGGGGATGCCAATAGAGGTAAAAACATGTTCAATTCCCGTGATCTGATTGGAAAAAAAATTGTTAAGTAGATCAATCTGACTAAAGGAAAAAACATATCAACATACCGTAATGAACACACAACTCACTCCTAACATATCTATTATGTAATTTCAATTCCAACGAGTATAGCATCTCAAGTGTTATCTAATGACAAAAAAAAAAAGTGTAAACTAGTTTTTGATGTATGGGTAAGTTTGCTTATGTATTATGAAGTATATGATTTTTCATAAGTTACTAAATATGATTTTGATGTTAGGGCTATGAGGACATACCAAGTTGTTGCTTTAAGCAAGCGCGTGCATAAGGTGAAAACCCTTAATGGATGTCATACCAAAAGTAAGTGCATGCATGATGCTTGTTTGTGAATATTTTAAATGAGAGCTTACAATGAGAATTAGTGGATAGGTACTTTTTATGATTTTGCTAATGACTTATTCTCTTTATAGACTCATAGGCATCCCAAAAGTGTCCAATTTATGTGGCTTTTATGTGCTAAGACACATATTTATTGCCATCTCTCACTAGTTAAAAAAAAAGCTTCATTACCTGCAGATTTTTCCTAGAGAAATTTCTATAGCAAAATTTCTGGGGATTTACCTATGAATTACAAATCCACAAGTAAATTTTAGGAATAATTCGACAAAAAAATTTTAAAATCAAAACCCGTATGTAATAATACTTGTGAAACTAGATTCCGTAGGTAAATTTACCTGCGGAATCTGGTTCCACAAGTATTATTACCTACGAAAAAAGATTTCACAGGTAATTACCTGCAGAATCTTATTCCGCAGGTAAATTTACCTGCGAAGCAGGTATTATTACTTGTGGAAAAAGATTCCGCAGGTAATTACGTGAGGAATCTCAGTCTGCAGGAAATAATACCTACGAACCAGATTCCATAGGTAAAGTTACCTACGAATTCTAATTCCATAGGTAGGCTTACCTACGGACTGATATTCCACAAGTAAATACCTGCAGAATCATTTTCGCATGTAGTAGTGACCTGCGGATTTCTGCAGGTAAGCTTACCTGCGGAATCAGGTTTTGTAACACACCTTAACCTTGCCCTTAGCTTCATTTTATATTGATTTGAAACCAAAGGGAAGCCTCAATTTACTTAAAAAGTCTAAAAGATTCAAAATGAAAACTTTCAACTTTTGAAAGTTACTATTCATAGTTTTTCGGACCAACTTTGAAAATTCATAACTAATTCTAGAAAAATCAAAATTAAGTGCTTCCAATTTCTATTTGAACCTTATAAGTTCCTCTATAAGGTAAAAATACTCATTGAGTTATTAGCTTGCCCAATTGATACAGTTTAATACGCAAAGATGTACTGTTCAATTGGTGATTTTTCAATTTTCCCAGGTTTTTTCTTGATTTTCTTCAAATTTTGGAACATCATAACTTTTTGTACAAAACTCCAAATTTAGTGTTCTTTGGCTTGTTTTAAAGCTTGCAATGTGAACTATGTTTATGTAAAAGTTCAAATCATTTGAAGTCCATTTGCTCTATTTTATGATAGGTCAAAATATAAGGTTTGACCAACTTCACTTTGACAATTAGTCGAACTTTTCATTTTCAAACTTCATAATTCAAAACCCTAACTTCTAATCCTCTTTTAATCATGATTAACCATGCAAATGGGAGTCCTTTAAGCATACATTATCCACCACATAACAACCAAGCATTTATAGGTTTATGCTGCACATTACATAATATGTTTAAGTCCCAAAATGCCGATGAAAAAATACTTAAAAATTTTTAATTTCATCTATTTCATCTCTATTATTTTTAGCTTTAGGAATATCTGACTATTGGTGTTTTTCTGATTTTTGTTTAAAAATTTTACTGGTCAAACATATAGTTATTTTGATATAGATGTATATCAGTATATGATTGGTCAGATATTCCAAGAGTCGTCAAAGCAGTATGCAGGCATATGGTCATTTCCTTAAATACACATTCATGACCCGATGAACTTCTTTCAACAATCTTATTGCTAGCCCTAATAAATCATTTTATATTTTGAATGAAAGATATCAATGTATAGCCAATGAGGTTAGTCTTGCTTATCTAATAAAGGGAGTACCTCAATCAGTAAATCTTCCATATCTCCTGCTTCAATGAAATGCTTTTAACAAATTCATTTCATGCTTCTCATTACTTTAATTTGTAACATGTGTGCTTCTATTCTTATACTACATAATTAAGAAGAATGCTACATTATTAAAGGGCTACTG
>JANTPZ010138061.1:0-27880 GCA_025593235.1 Vachellia pachyceras
CAGCGTTGTCAGAATCATTCATCAATGAATATGGCATTACAATGGTTCTTTCTTTTCTCCGCAGCAGATTATCAAGGAAATTCAACATGCTTTACCCCCTTTTCCCTTTAGCTTTTAGTTTTACTTCTTGCCCATCATCACCTCGAATTGAGAATCCATCAGTTTGTGCTTTGGGAGGTACAGATTATAATATTCATCAGCAAGGACGGTCCTTTTTTTTGGCACAAATAAAAATATGGAAGGAAGCAACATTCTAGATCATGGATTTATTTTCATGGTTAGGCAATACAACAATTTCATTGGAGGCAAGACTTAAATCATACTTCTCATTGTGGTCTGACATGTTTTAGAGCTAGCGTACATTGGATTAAAAATTCAGTCTTCATCTCAATATCTAGAAATGACCAATTAGGTATATTTCAATAAATAGTTTCTTCCACTAAAGGGAGTGAACTAAGATTTAGTAAATATTCTCCACTAAGACATTATTTATCTTCTACAAGATTAGGATCTAAAGAATCCTAAATCTTTTCATGTTTTAGGTTGGTGTCATTCTTCTTCTGCAAGATTAGGATCTAAAGAATCCTAAAGATCTAAAGATTATTTATCTTTAGAGTGAACTTTAAGTTTGATGTTAGGGTTTAAATTTAGAAGTTTATGATATTCTAATATATTTTTATGATTTAGAATTTTTGGCTTCTAAAAAAAATTTCATTATATTGTTTTAAAAAAGGTTGAAAAAAAGAAAAAAAAACGGGCCGGCCCGCCCAACCCACCAACCCACCGGTTATGGGTTGGGTTTGAAAAATCATGACCCATATTAAAATGGGTATTTTGAGCCCGGACCGCCGGGCTCAAAACCCATGACGGGCCGGCCCAAACCCACCAGGCGGCCCGTATTACCGGCTCTACTCTCTAGGCATGTCATGACCCTATTCAACCCAAAACCCAACCCAACTAGACCTTTGGTTATAAAAAAGGAGATATTGTTATATCAAAATTTTATTTTAAATTTTTAAGATACCCTCAATTTATTTTAGTAATTTAAATTATTTAAGATTTCAATATTTGTTGAAAATATAAGTATAATTAAAAGGTAAAAAATGAATGCTACCTTGAATTTTTTAAAAATGATTATATGAATAGGTAACAAATTTTAAAATAAAAAAATTAATTTTATTTCTTATATAAAGAAGTACGTAATTGTTTACCTTTAGAACAATTAAACGTATTTTGTACATCTACTTGAAGTTCAAGGTAAATAGTATACTTTAGGAAGGATTGTTAATATCTGACAAGATTTAAAGATTTGTTAATAACTCTCAAGAACTTGTTAAATGTTACTAAGAAGTACAAGTGGTTGATTAACAAATTCTAAGGGATTGTTTGATACTATTTCCTTTACTTATTATCTAATTGTGATTTTCCCAATACTCCATCCTCAAGTTTTTTTCATTTAAAGTCATTTTAATAATCTTGATAAAATTAACGAAACTTTTTAATATTAATGAATGGGTTCAAATTTTACTATCAGTGTGGAGGGAACTTATTCTACAAATGTGTGTGTGTAAGCACTTTTGGAATCTAAATAATGTGCTCGTTTGGGAACGTGGTAGAGAAGTACTTTTATATAAAATGAAGTAAATATATGAAGGAGATTATCTTGTTTCGTAAAAAACTCGTTAAATGTGCGTTTAGCTTTTCCAAACGCTCCTCCAAACAAGCCCAATGTCATGATCTTAGGATCTAATTCTTTTAAACTTTTTCCACACCCAAAAAAATTATTGAATGCATATGTGTGTGTGTATAGATATATGGGTGTGTTTGAAAACTTGTTTTGGAGGTCCAAAATGCATTGTCAAATGAGATAGGGAGAAATTTATGATTCCTTTGACCGAAGACATAAAAATGGAAACATATATACTTTCCTTTTCCTTTTATTTGTCTCATGATCTTATTTATATCTTTACATTAAAAAAATGGATGGTTGGAATTTAAAATTTTAGAAACTGTCATATTAATATTATACTTCTTGACTCCTAAATATAAAACACTTTTTATAATGTAATTTATAGTTTGCACTAAAAGATGATCTTGCATTTAAGAACAAAAGAAGTATAAAAATTAAACTTTTTCCATTTTTCCTAGTGTTAAGATGCGTATATCCAAGTACATCTAATTCACTAAGCATTCTTTTATGTATATCTCACGTATCAAAGCATTTTGTTTGCACAATTTTATGCTTCAAAAAATATTTTATAGCATTGAATGTAATAAGAAATAGTTTAAGATGATGAATGCATAAAAAATAATTCGATGCATATGAAAAAATTTTTAAGGCTCTACATATTTAAAACATAATTTAAAATGTTGAATAATGTAAAAAAGCTACTTTTGGCTTAAAAAAACACCTTGGCCCTTTTCTTATACTACATTTATGGTTTGCAGGTTAAACTTTAGCAGTTTAAATGTGTGTGTCTATATTAAGATGGTTTTGTCTCGGTTTACGTGCACCGTTTTGGTACAAGCACCATAAAGTTAAAATCTTTTTCCCAAACAAGTCCCACCTTATATATATATATAATATATGCACACACATCTTCCTCCAAGCCCACATCTAATCACTTGATCTTCTTCTTCATCTCTCTCCCCTCTCTTTCTCTAAGAAGACATGGCCACACCATTCTTACTTCAGAAGCCGACCTTACTGGTTCTGTTATATGCATCTCTGCTTATTTCTTCTTCTTCTTCTTCTTCTTCTTCGATGAAGGAGAATCCGATGAACGCATCAAAGCTGGAGATGTTTGTGGATGAGCTTCCTGATATGCCCAGAATCCATGGCTACAAGTTAACTCATGGACTCCCCAATACCAAATCTCTTCGTATTGGCATGTTCCACAAGAACTGGGTACGTACGCATACGCCTTCTTCATTATATTATCATTGTTATTGAAATATACATATTATATATGTATATGTATATATATGCCCATGTTGTTTTTGCTTTGTGTCTGAGGTTGAAGATGATGTATGCTTTTTAGTTTGATCGAAAGGTTATTGATTGTCTCTGTGGCAACTTATCGAACGGTCATGAGTGAATGTGTTTGTGTGTGGTTGTAAATGAAAGGATCGGATGCTAATGGAGGGGAAGAATCATATATGATATAAATTCCTTTTTAATTACTATTAAAGCAATGATTTAAATTGAAGCTACGAATCTGGTCTTTTAATTATATATTAAAGGGTTAATATGCCTTAATGTGTGGCCAAGAAAAGTGTTTAATTGAATCTATATTCTCTTAAAGTTTACTCATATTTTAATTTTGGTTTCTTAAATTCTAAATCATAGGTAATATAGTATAAATCTGTATTAAATTTGATGGATCCAATATTGTACTAACTCTATTTTAAATTAATATATATTAAAGGAAAATGTACCAAATTTATTATTTTTATTTGTTTTTTCTGATTTTCCGATGTCTTGGAGATACTTCTGGACTATTCTTATTCTCAAGGGGTAAAAAAAAGCATTGGTCTGTATCTTTGTAAAATGAATTTGGAATTGCCTCTCTTTTGTTCACTGTCCAGAAAATACGTGAGAAATACTTAATTAAAAAATTTTATTAGTCAGAATTCTGATAATAACCTTAATCTAAGCACATGCACTTTATGTATATAAAGTCCCCCTAAATTTTGGTATCTTCTATATATGAAAAATATATCAAGACCTCCTAACTAAAAAATTACTAAATATATATTTTTTATCCATCTTTTAAGATGAAAACATATTTTTTTATTTCATTTTGAAAAGCCTAAACTTTAAATTTAAAAATAAAACCATTACTGCTGCTTCATATTAACTATGTAATAAATATTTTACTCAGCTGGTTAAAACATACTTAGATAGGTAGTCAATTAATAACAATTAAATCAATTCTAACAATATATATTTGTATATTATATCACTATAAAGAATTAAAAACTATTTCAGAAGGGAACAAAGTGATTTAATAACTTATTTATTCCTGTTTTTTTGTTTACTTCCTCATGGTCTTTGCCCTGTGTCAGTATGAAAAGTTCTCAATAATAATCCAAAGTGGGATGGAAACAGCTAGGCTACAGCCAACTAGCTATGGCTCAGGCATTTTAGGAATATGGTGGAGGACCAATCTCATTTCACTATGCAATTTAAAATTCAGATCACAAACCCTCCTTCCCCTATGACACATAAAGTATAATTTGGTGTTCTTTCATTGTTTCAAGGGCTATGGTGAATTCAGCATTTAGTATTCTAATCTAACTTTGTAAAAGCACTCTTTTAGTGCATTTAGAAGCTTATTCTAATATAAATACACGTGAGAAATTATTTTCAAGTGTTAAATACTTCTTAACCCTTATTTTAAAGTTTCTTTAGTAGTACTTTGTATTATAAAGTGTTTTAGTGCAGCTTCACTCTTGTAGTTTTCTTTGATGATTACATTAATCTTATGATACCGAGTGCTGAAATTGTACAACGTGGAGATCAGATTTGATCAGAGCCCAACCCAAAATTTGATCTATTTTCTTGGATGGGTTGGGTTTGGCAACTTGTGGTTTGATACAGTAGAAACACAAGGTTGAATGACTAGACTTGGTTTGCTAGACTAATGAACTCGTGGTTTTGTTTAGGCATTCAAGGATTTCAAATTTTCTAATTTTTTATTTTTTCTCTATAAAGGCTAAACATTAAACATAATAAACATTTAAACACAATTACAATAATAAAATACTTACAGACATATAAAAGTCATCCCAAAACAATAAAAATTAATTATAAATCCTTAAGAGTCTAGGAATATTTAAATGACAAAATATTTAAAAAATCACCTGGATCGGAATAGATTAAATCAAATGGTCTAATTACTCGGTCCAAAACCTAATACCAATCAATCCGATCTAGTCTAATTCAATTTCGTCATAGTTTTTATTTGGACTAGAGTGGATCATCTTGGGTTGGACTAGACTAGTGCTCGGAGCACCGTATTTTTCTACACCCATAATAAGTATTGCTATAAAAATATTTTAATGCCGGATGCAAAAAAGAAAAATTTATTGAAAGTACTTTTGGATTATGAGTGTTATTGAAATATAAGTTAGCGTGTTAAATAAATTATATGTTTGTAGATGAAACTGAGCGTTCATAAATAAATACTTTAGGGTGCTGGATGTCCATTATCCCTTCCATTTTTTCTTTTTATTTCTTATTTAAAAATTGGCTTATCTTTTCAGGTACAATAATTTCATGTTTTCTATGTTTCTAATATTCATTCATTCATTCATTTGTCAACACCTCTAAAAAACCACGTCAAACAAAAAAAAAAGCTTCAGAAATTGGATAAATACCAAATGAATTTATTCCCATACAATATTCCCCCAATCCCTTCTCCTAAAAAGTCTTCTAGAGTCTTTTTTTTAACCTAAAAATACAATACATTGTATCCTTTTTTTTATTGAAGTTAAAGAAAGCATTTATTATAGCTTTTTAAGTTTAAAAAAATTAATAAAATCTTTGATTGTTCAAGTTTGATTAGTTGATTAGGGATAAAAACTTAGTTGATTAGGGATAAAAATTGCATACTTTAATTTATGCCTTATTAATTAAATACCTAATTTTATTAATATAGATAATTAAATTATTAAAATTAAAAATATCTTATAAAAAGTAACGGGGGAGTATCATGTAACTTTTTTTATGCCATCCACTCTGTCCATTCTATCACTTTTCATTATTTCATTCAAACGCAAATTGGATAGAGAGAAAATGACCCAAAATTTACATATTTATTTTTAATTCTTTTTAATTATGTGTGTGTGTGTGTGTGGCATTTTCTTCATCATTTTAATTTTGTAAGCAATATTGTTTGGGTAGTGCAGAAATTTCACAGGGATTTGCCTCCAACACCTGTTTTTGCTTACGGTGTGAACAAGCGTACTGCAACAATCCCTGGTCCAACAATCGAGGCCGTTCATGGTGTTGACACCTTTGTGACGTGGCAAAATCACCTCCCTTCAATGCACATACTCCCATGGGACCCAACCATTCCCACCGCCATCCCCCGCTCAAAGAGGGGCATTCCCACGGTAGTTCACCTCCACGGTGGGATCCATGGACCCCGCAGCGATGGCAATGCAAACTCATGGTTCACCAATGGATTCAACGAAATGGGGCCCACTTGGTCTCGAAAGAACTATCATTATCCAAATCACCAACACCCGGGAAATTTATGGTATCATTACCATGCCATGGGGTTGACCCGAGTCAATCTCCTTTCTAGTTTGATTGGGGCCTACATCATCCGTCACCCTTTGATCGAGGCCCCACTCAGATTGCCCCAAGGTGATGCCTATGATTGACCGTTGGTGATCTTTGACCGTAGCTTTTGCACCGATGGCTCCATATACATGAACTCTACCGGAAACAACCCCGTCATACACCCTCAATGGCAGCCCGAGTACTTCGGAGATGCCATTATAGTGAATGGCAAAGCTTGGCCTCGCATGACGGTACGTCGTCGTAAATACAGATTCCGGATAATCAATGCCAGCAATGCCAGATTCTTTAGATTCTTTTTCACCAACGGCTTGGAATTCACCCATGTGGCATCGGATTCATCATATATTGAAGAGCCAGTGACAACCAAGGAATTTTTAGTGGGGCCATCTGAGATCACAGATGTAATTGTTGACTTTTCTTGGTCAAAGAACGACATCGTTATCTTAGCCAATAACGCACCCTATCCCTACCCATCGGGTGATCCGGTCGACGAATCTAACAGCAAGGTGATCAAATTCTTCATACAACCCCATCGAGAAGTTGACACATCACGAGTCCCCAAGAAGTTGATAAAATATCGCCACGTGGATTTATCCGGTGTGCCACACACAAGGTACATTGCAATGTATGAGTACACCAGCGACACAGACGAGCCCACCCATTTGTTCTTGAATGCGAAGCCATATGAGGCCCCCGCGACTAAAACTCCGAAGGTGGGGTCCACAGAGGTGTGGTATGTGATCAATCTGATGGAGGACAATCATCCTCTTCACATTCACTTAGGACTGTTCAAGGTGTTGGATTAGATGGAACTGGTGGAATCTAAGAATTTCAAGGCTTGCATGGACATAAAAAATGACGCCAAGAGGTGCCATGTGGACCAGCATGCACGTGGCAAGAAAGTAGAGGTTCCAGCTCACGAGAGTGGGTGGAAGAATGTGTATAAGATGATGCCCGGGTTTGTGACCAAGATTGCGGTGAGGTTTGATTACATACACACGAATGCATCATATGGCTTTGATGCAACCGATGAACCTGGCTACATTTATCATTTCCACGTAAGTATCTTTGTACTGAATTATTCTTATTTTTTGTATTATTTCAGTTTTCATTCTAAATATTAATTGCTAATCACAGTCAAATCCATTAATTACAATTATATATACAGATATTGGACCACAAAGATAATGCAATGATGAGGCCATTGAAATTGAAAAAGTGACATTGTGAATATTGCAACTAGAGAGGGTAATATGGTAATTGTCATAGAATATAATGTGTGGTGTGGATGTTATAATATGATTCACAGGATTCTACCTTGTGGCATTATGATATTTAACATCTCAATTAACAGATTTTAAGTGTGTGTTCCCTGTAACTTCCAATTATATCATTAAGTTGTTCAATGTCATCGTAACTTATTAGGTGTGTATCAATCCATCGAACTCTATAAATATGGATGATGTACTAAGCATTTGTATATCAAAGTAGTGAATTAGAATACACCGTTTCTCTCCATTTCCCTCTCAATCTCATCTTCTATTTTCTTTTGTTCAAAATGGGTTTTCTAAAGAATGGATGGTTAGAATCGTCTGGTGCATATCTTCAATTCACGTTTCATGGAGGGAAAAGGGAGGGGATGGATAGGAGGGAAGGGTAAGGGATGTAATGGTTTAATATTACCTTATTTAGCTATATTGGAGGGGAAGACATGAGTTTTGTATTTGGTTTAAAAGATGAAGGGATGAGAGTTAATGATTAACTTACCATTATGCCATTATATGTTAGTTCAATTTTTTTTTACAAATTAATTTACATCTTATTCTAAATTACATAATTTATCAAAATCCACTCTTATCTTCTTTAAATTAAATAATTTGGGATTGACACTGAATCACTCAATATTTTTTCCCATTCTCCCATAATTGTTGAGAAGGGCACCGGTAAATGCATGGAAGGAAAAAAACGGAGGAAGAAAGAGTAGGCGACCAAAGTGGTAATAATCGTGTGGAGAGCGGAGGAAGAAAGTGTTGGACGATTGGAAGCAAGTATTAGACTGGAAGCATCAAGTGTTTTAACATTCAAGGGACATGGAAAGGAATATAACAAATGTGATTGGGATAAATTGATCATAATTTTTGACATCCCTTCAAAAAACCCCAATTTGAAGGGATCTAAAATAAGATGAGGGATGAGGATAAGAGGGAAGATTTTGAATCCCTTCCCCTCCAAAATTTTGAATCAAAAGAGGGGAGGGAATCATTTTTCATTCTCTTCCATCCCATTCCCTTCAACAAAACAGACCCTTAAAAGGTTTATGATAAGGCGAACCATTGTCTTTGTATTTGTTTATTCTAGTATCAAATGTACTACAAAAGTTTATTGAATATTGTCAAATGTATGGCAGAATTGCTGGGATTAGAACATACATGTAGCGAAATTTAAAATTTTCTAATCCCAAACACGGATCTGTTAAAGGCATTTAGATCGAGGAGATGAAGGCGTACCTTTTGCGTTTCGAGATTGTCCCTTCCTTTACGTCTGGATCTTTTCAGATTCCACAACCTTTCGCGTTCTTGATTCCGATCACGAGGAGGCAACCTTCTTTGATCACCTCCCTCTACCGGTATCCACACGAACAGTTTCCAACAATCGCAGCGTGCTAACGCCTCTTACGTTTCACTCTCTCTAGGGTTTATGTGGCTCACAATCAAATTCAAATTTCTGATCACCTTCTCTTGCTCATGAGTCCTAATATTTTTCGAACTCATGCAGAGCCTCTCGAATCTAAGATTAATCTTTAAAATTCAAATTTTTATCTGAAAAGATATTCAAAATTAATCTTTGTTAATTTTCAAATTCGAATTCATATCTGAAAAGATATTCAAGATTAATCTTTATTAATCTTTAAATTCGAATTTGAAATGATATTCAAGATCTAATCTTGAGATTTGAATTTGAAAAGATATTCAAGATCTAATCTTAATTAACATTGAAATTCGAAATTTAAAATTCAAAAGATATTCAAGATCTAATCTTAAAATTTGAATTTTGACATTTGAAATTCAAAATGTGAAATTCGAATTTTGCAATCTTAATTTGGATTAAATTGATCTGATCAAATCATATCCATTTAATTAATCCAAATAATGAGCCAACGAATTTAATTTATCTTTATAAAAAATAAATTAATGTTAGTTATTTAATTTATCAAATAAATTAAATATTAAACTAACACATACAAATATTATTTACATAATATTGTGCAATTTCGAATTTTAACATATATATATACATACATATATTTAAAATTCGAATAAACCCTAGAAATAAAGCTCATGTTGGGCTGTTCTTGCGTGCGACCCTGTAGGCCCATATAAAGTTGGCAGTGGGCTAATCTCACCACAAGCCCATAAGTCGCAAGCGGTCTCTAGCAAGACATTACGACTACTCAAATCATACGGGGATCGTTAACACGACGCAACCTTTTATGTAACCACATCACGTCCCTTTTGTCACTCGATATCTCGATCAAGGATGAGGCATGGATGACATCATCCTCCTATTCCTGACCATTACTTTCTCGATCCTTGAGTAGTCTGATCAAAGAAACGAAAACTCCTTTTTATTACAGTATGGCCATACATTTCTCAAACTTACTCATCGAGGGGCCCAGTAATATCTCTCAACTAATGTGAGGGACAAATCTCATCTTGATCACTCACATTCCTCCACATGGAAACCCTTAAGTCTGAGTATAACCTTTATCATCACCCGGTCAAATGTGACTTTTAACTAGGTTAAAGCCTATGGCTTTCATGCAGGAATCCATGATGATCTCAGGTCAAAGGGCATTGTGACGTTATTACATATGAGATAAGCTAATGACTTAATCAATGTAGCTTTCTCATAGCGGGTCGGTCCAGCACCTTGTACTCTTATAAGTGCCTATGACTTTGACTCGTATCTCCATACCTTATCAAAGTCATACTGGTCTTACTTTGTCTTTGTTCCCACATAGATAACTAACCAGGGACATTTAGGACAAAATTCATAATTTGCCCATGGATGCAATTATCATAATTAACATGAAAAAGTTATGATAATTAACTGGAGAAAATACATTAAAATAAATAATGTGTGAGGTATAATGATTGGCCCCTAGGGTACAATTTCCAACAAGAATTGTGGGACTAAATGTCTAATAGAACTGGCTCCACAATTCTAGTTCGCTTCCCATAGCTTTGATTGCAAGACTTCGAAACTAAGAGCTTGTTTGGATGTTATTCTTGAAATATATGTTTGATTTCAAAATCTAGGTTTTATCACAAAGTCTAAGTTTTGTCCAAGTACTAACATTTTTTAGAAAAACTATTTTGGATATAAAACTTCGGTTTGAAATTTAGATTTTGAAAAAAATTATTTTCTTGTCAAATCACACCCTCTCTCTTAATAAATTTTCTCTCTCCTAATTTTTCTCCCTCCCTCCCCCCTCTTTCATACCTACCTTTTGCCTCAAACTCCATAAAAGTAAATAACTTCCCAAACACTATCTTTTAAAACCTCGGCTTTAATTTGAAATCTGTAAAAGCTATTCTTAAAAGAATTCTCAAACAAGCCCTAAACATTGATGATGCCTTCTCAAGAGAAGAGCCGCTATTACATTTGCCATGAGGGATTTAAATGGTGGGTTGCTGGATGGCAAGGCCAAAATAATTAAAGGCACTATTTATCATAAAACTAGAAAAGAACATTAACGTAAGATGAGATAAACTTCCCCTCACATACTTAAATTATATTATAAATACAACTTCTATCACTAATCTAAACACGCTATATTAGAACTAATATCCTATGTAGTTTTGAAATGTCTGTATACTTTTGACAAATTTTAGTTTTGATCATTATACTTTGAATGAATTTTTGTTTTGGTTCATATACGTGGAACGGATTTTTGTTTTGGTCCTTAAATTTAACATCGTGCAATTAACATTGTTAAATACCCAAGTTCTTATGAAATTATATGGATCAAAACAGTATGTTTAAAATTAAACCTCATAGACCAAAACTAAGAAACATAAAAAAATTAAAAAATGAACAACAAGAAATAAGTTTAAAACTATAGGACATATCATACCAGAATTGTTTTTATATTATCACGTTCAGTAATTAAGTCATTTCATCATAATTAACGGAATTAGTGACACATAAGCAAAATTTACAATATGAAGGTAGATTTAAATTATTTTAAAATTATATGAACTAACAATTCTAGAAATGTGAATTTGAGAAATCAAAATAATCATTCATTAAATTTACCTAGGCTAAGCTAAACCGGACTCTGTCAGGATCTATGGGTTGCAGGTTAAGTATTGGGCTTTTTTTAGGGCTTAATGATACGATGATTTTCGATGGACAAAAAATTACTTTTAATAACTTTCACAAAAAAAAAATTATATAAAAAAAAACTTTCACAAAAATTTAATTTTGATATTTTTCACTGCATTATTGTGGGTTTGCTGTAGCCCGTAGTCCCTCTTCGTCTTTCCCGTCTGGGCAGCTGGGTGTTCAGTCTCGCGCTTGGTCACTCTCAGTCTCTCGACGGCAGCCAGGTTCGTCTGTCTCAGTGGCTTAGTAGTTTTAACCCTGTAATCACTTTTGCCTTGAACTGATTCTGCTTCTTAAGTTTTCTTCGTTGTAAATTTCTTAAGTTTTCATTTCTCGTTAAGCACGCCCTAGTTAATTGAATGGTGGTGATTGGTGCAGTCGGAACCATTTGATTGAGTTAAGAGTTACTGTTTGTGTTTCGTCTGGACTGGTTCCTTAGCTATCAGTCCGGTTTCCTTAAATATCCGATGCAGCGGTTTGCTAAACTACTCGTGTTAGAAGTTATATTCTGCTATACATTCTTTGGTTGCTATAGGCCGATTCACTTACTTGAATGCCCATTCTCTGTTCAGTGAAGAGTTTATTGCTTGATATAACCTGGAATTTTTGCCAAGGTCTTATTGAGCTGAAACTGGATGATGATAATTCAGTTGTGGCCTTCTCGTTGCTTGGAACTTGGGTTTAGCAGTTTTGCATCTTAGATATCAGTTAAGGATATTGAGAGATCGACAAAATTATCGTAAAGCTAATTTAGCTGGTATAGAGCTTCTACATTGATGCATTATGGATCAAGGAGCATGTGCTTTTCCATGTAGCAGCCTTCCTGAACCAGCTTCTTTTATAAGCATTATTTTTTTAAAGATAAACCAAACAAGCTTGAGATGAAATGTTCATTGGAGGTTGATATCTATTGTAACTTTTAATCATGGCTGCTTGGTAGTTAGGACTAGAATGTTGGACTACAAAAAGTGAGATGACCGTAAAGTGAAGGAAAGATCAAGAATCATAGTTACAGATTGTTGCCTGTTGAGAAACATAGGTTAGTAAAAGGAAGGATAAGATTATGCAATTTTTAACTCACTTGTTAGTTTATTGAGTATTAAGTGTATCATATCTTAAAAAGGTATTGACAATGGAAGTATTCTCAATGGGTTTGGCAAAGTGATCACATTCTGTCTGAGTAGCTGCTGCTACTTGCTTTACTTTGCCTCTTGTTAAAGTTTGAAGAAAATAGGATGAAACAGGCAAAATGATGGCCTAGCATATGCATTACAATCTGGATTTTAGTCTTGCAAATAGTTTATTTTAGCAGAAATAATCAGTTGGGTTACTTTAGCTTCTTGTTCAGTGATCATATTTTGTGTATTTATTAATTGTTGCAATTTAAATATTTGCAAATTCTTCATGGAATCATGGTGCTGTCTTAATTATCGAGGCGCCTGCATGACTTGTCTTCTTTTGACCTTAATATTTTTCTACTTAATATTTGATTTTGCAGTATTGTTAGGACTTAAAGTGTCATTAGGAAGTGATTTCCATTAAATGATTTGAGGCATAGAAACCTATGCCATTGTGTTTGGATGGATTAGGAAGAAAGGTTGAACTTAAGTTTAAATGGGTTAAAAATAAGATAAATTAGTTTAAATTCCCCTAAGATTGGATGTTAATGTCAGGATCGGATGTACCCCTGCTGGAATGGACTGAGACAATCAGGCCAGATTTGAATTGGGGAGGCTAGGAGAGGTGATATCTGGTGCTGAATATTGAAGTGTTGCGCATGACCGGTGCGGGAAATTAAGGTCAGAGAATGGTTTTAAGTGTGAAATTAGATGGAAATTTCTTGAAAAGAAAGGGTTTTCAGAACTGCAGTGAGTAGGCTCTGCTGATAGGGCACACATTTTCGTCCATTTAAAAATGTTCTGGGGGCTTTTGTACATCTTGATTCTTTTGTTTTTCGGGGGCTTTTAGTGGAAGGCATGTTCGGGTTTTTAATGGGTTTCAAATTTGAAAGATTTTCTACCTTTTGAAATGAGTTAGAATGAATTAATGGGGCTAGATAAATTGTTTATTCAGTTTACGTTTATTGTGATATAAGATTTGGGTGATTAAGAGTTAGGGCTTGATGATAAATTGGGGTTTAAGATGGATAATGATGTTTACACTGATTTGTTTGGATTTAATAGTTAGTTTATGATTATCTACGGTAGAATTGATATTTAATTGGTTTAAGGGTGTGTTTGGGTTAGCTTTTGGAGAATTGCTTATGGGGGAAGTGATAAAAAGTGATTTTAGAGAATAGATTATGGATAATGAGTTCTGAAAGAAAAGGCTTTTGTAAAACCATTGTTTTCCATCCCAAACCATGGGTTTCTTGCTAAAATAGATTGTGAAGAAAATGAATGTTTGAGTGGTTTAGCCAAAACCATGGTTTCGATGGTTCAAAGTTATTTTGGGTTTTGAACCACTGTTTGATTACTCTGCTGTTAAAACCATAGTTTAGGCTAAAACCATGGTTTCAAAAGTGAATCAAACACAAGTTAAATTGTTTGATTAAGCTTGAATTTTACATATGGGTATTTTGGATGAATCCTAAGTTGAGTGAATGGGGGGGGGTTTCTGTGGTTGGAGGATTAATTAAGCTTTCTAATGAGTTAAGTGAAGTAAGATATGTAAGTTTTGGAATGAGGAATTGGTGTATAGAAGTGAGGATTGGGATTTCTAACTTGTAAAGCTAACCTTAATGACTCAATTGGCAATTGTATTGATGAGTATTGTGTTAATTGTGTAGATTTGCATTAATTTGGAAGAGGGTTAAGGTGTAATTTAATGAAGTTTTTGTTTGGAGCTTTTGGTACAAGTTTAGTTTTGAAGAGTGTAAAAAGTATATACAAATTTTAAAAAATGGTGTAATTTTAGCAATTTCGTTAAATTTGTCAAGATGCTCATTATAAAGATGAAGGAAGAACAGGTGGGTCCCACTTCCATAAAGGGATGGATGTTTGGGGCTATTTAACAGAGTTGCTAAAATTGCACCACTTTTAAAAGTTGTGTTTACCTTTGCACTATTCAAAACTTAATTAAGTCAAATGCTTATGGCAAAAAACTTTATTGCTAAACTTGCACCTTAACTCTTAATTGGGGTGTTGTCCCTTGGATTCACCCTCAAGTTTGGTAAGCTAGTGAAGGAGTGAGGTAGCATGGTTAATTAATTTTGTATGCTTGTTATTGGGTTTTAAGATTACTTCGGTATATACAACTAAATACTTTTTTTTTCATAAATACAACTAAATACTTTGATATGCATAACTAAATACTTTGTTATATGACTATCTTGCTGAAGGATGTTTTGAAATCCATATTTGATATGTTTTTATGGAAACTCATGGTGAAGTGGGTTGTTTGTTGATATATTCATGATATTATTGTTCATGATCTGTTTGTATAGTAAAGATTGACTAAGCATGTGTGTTTGATAAAAAATTCTATGACTGTTGATTATTGTAAACTGAATTGGGCTGCGTTAGATGGATTGTTGATTAATTGATGTGGATGGATTGATTTCTTGATAACATGGTATCGCCACTGCGTGTGAGTTCAATGGTTGGCTTTTGTATTAGGGCCTTTGATATTATCTAGTCCTTTGGTCGGAGTTGGTTAAGCTCTTGGAACATTATGACACCTCAAGCAAAAGACAGGGAGCCTATGGTCCGATTGTGAGTTTTGTAGCCTTTGGCCAGGTTACAATTCACAATTAGAGAGCTTGGACAAGCTCTAGAGGTGATCATCGGGGAAGGCTTTTGAGGCCTAGGCTATTCAGATTGCCTTGTATGCCTCTGATTACATATGTACTTGATTGCTGTATCTTGCCTTTTAGGGCTCATCACATACTTTTGATATACGTATATCTTTTGGGAACCTAGTTGCATGATTTGTCACTTTGATTGTAAACTATGATAACTTGATGTTTTGGGAACTGGTGTGTGAATGGTGATGTTGGTTTTGAAAACCTTAGCTGTGGTCAGTCCACTTGAAATGTTTTATATTAGAGAAGTATTTAGAGAAGTGTGTTTGTAGTTTGTATGTTAGGTTATTGTGGTGGGCTTTATGGTTTGGACTCAAGTGCCTTGAGTTTCTAATGTGCCCTAAGCTCCATTTTATGAAAGAATTGTTTTGAATGCTGGATAGTTTAATGTAATACGGTTGAAACTTTATAACCGTGGTAGATCATTTTGATATTTATTTTGATCCTTTTCTACTATAGTTAGTCCATCTTTTGTGAACTAAAGTTTTGTTTGATATTTGTACAGGGGTTGAGTTCTCTTGAAACATGGTAGACCTTTGTTGATAATTTTTCTTTTTTCCTATCATGGTTAGCTTTTCTCATGTGGTTAAACTTTTTTGTACTATGTTAGTGTATTTTGAGAGGCTTTGTTCTTTTATATTTTAGCAGGGTCAAATGTATTGGGTTTTAGAAAGAAACGTGTTATATTCAGAACTCAAAATCAACATCTTGCACTTCTTCAAGCTTTGTATATAGACTCTACATTTAGTTGAAGCACTTTGTAGTTTGAACATTTGTGTTTAGCCCTTTAGCATATTTCTCATTTGGCCATAACTAAGTTAATAAGGTTACATAATAATAACAAACCTTACGAGTTTAAATCTTACTACTGGTGTGAGGACCTTATTGATAGATGTAAGTACATTTGTTGCCGCTCTTTGAATCTGGAAGTATACTCTGGTCCTAGTGAGACTTTGTGATCCAATCCACCTAGACTTTTTATAACCAAAGAAAGTAAACTCTAAAATTAATGAGGGTATTTTTAGGAAGAAAATTTGAATTTGAATCTCAAATACTTGCAGGTCTAGTTTCTAAGCATGAAACCGAGCAGTGTTTATTAGAGCGAGCGGGCCCTGGTTAAACTGATCCTACCAAATGATCTTGTATGGTTACTAAAACATTGGGCACCAGCTGCCAATGAAGCTCTAATGACTATTAAAGTGTTAGTGCTGTTAAAGGATAAAATAAAGGGTTAAGGGGTAAAAATAATTTGGAAATTTTTGCAAATGAGCATTGGTCGCCCGAAAGTTAATGAAAGACCATTTTGAATATGAAAGTTTCAAAATGAAGCATTTTTGTTTTTACCGTTAAAAATATTAATTTTGACTATCACATTTTTAATGGAAAAAATTAGTCAATTTTAAAGGGTAACGTTAAAATATTTAACGGTAAATGTGAAAATGCCCTATTTTAAAAACTTAGAATTCAAAATGGCCATTCGATAACTTCTATAT
Organism: Vachellia pachyceras; assembly: GCA_025593235.1. NCBI lineage: Eukaryota > Viridiplantae > Streptophyta > Magnoliopsida > Fabales > Fabaceae > Vachellia > Vachellia pachyceras. The sequence goes on from JANTPZ010138061.1 coordinate 16,997, forward strand.
AATTAGTGCCCACTCACCAAAATTTTTAAGTTACTTTTGCCAATTTACCCTAAAATAATTATATTTAAATTCCCTTTAATTTGCACAATTTCCTAAGATGAATATGTAAGAACTAAGATGTCTCTCAATTCTCAAATGCTTTCGTGATTCAAAAAATATATTTTTGTATTTATATGTTTAAAAATAAATTGAATGAAATATATATATATATATATATATTTTCTTCCATTTGTGGAGTTGACTAATTGAGGTTGGTTGGACTAAGAAGATGATACAGTGAAGAGCTATATTTGGAAAGAAGATTTTTCTTCCAAAATCTATATATATTTGGAAATAAAAGATGGGGTGCCAATCTTTTGTTTCTCTCATTTTTTTATTCAAACAAGAAAAAAGGGATCAGTTAAAGTGCTTCTCAAAGCGATAAGCTTCCCAACTTGTTGGATCATTTAAATGGTTCAGATATGATTTTTTATTTTTATGAAAAACTTATTTTAATGAATTTAAAATCTAAAATCATATTAATATCTTAATTATAATATTTTCAAACAATGATTTTATGAAAAATTGTTAGTTTTGAAAAAATCAGATCTGAACAATCTATAGAGTTCATCACTTTGATTTGCACTTTACTAGGGTTCAAAAAAAAACTCTAATCCTTTCTTGTTTTCAGGTCATGTTATTTTATCCTCTCAACTTTTTCTCCTTTGTAAACATGGGGTGAATGTAATTCGATGAAAAAATGAAAAAAAAGGTTGTGAAATAAAAGGAAAGAAGTTTCAGATTCTTTTTTTTTTTTTTTGAATATAAACCTGAATAACATCACTTAAACAAAATACTACAACAAACTAGGAGAGTATCAAATCCCCTATCCACCATCTTGTGCAAGGAAGGCGGAGGTTGTTCATACATATAAAAATTACCTACCAAATCATGGGCCATTTTAGTTAGACTATCTGCCACCCTATTACTCTCTCAAGGAACATGCTGTAACACAATATTCCAATCCCTGGCTATGGACATCCGAGTTTCCTTAATAATCTCTTTGAAAGGGTGCATATCGTCGCACCCTCGAGACACAAGGTTAACAACTTCTACACAGTCAGTGACTACCTTCACCCAACATAGCTGGAGGCCATGTATAAGAGCAATGTGCTCTGCAATGACGGTCAATTTGCAACTAAATCCACATATCCAGCTGTTATCACCCGTACGAATCACACCACCACACCCACTACGCCCTGAGTTGAGCATGGAGCCGTCAACCTCAAGATTGCAAAAGGCCATGTCTCCATTGGTATCTTCCTATTGCTACCCTAAACACCCTGATTGGAATTTGCATTGAGACAGGATGGCTTGGTCCCAACAGGCTTTGAAGAGTGTAGAATGTGCACTGTTGGACTCAATTTGCTCGTCCCCTCCAAAAACTTTCTTGCGCCTATCCACCCAAATGTCCCAACAGATATACCCAAACATGTTACACCATTGGAGCTTCCGGGTGAAATTCCTGCCTGCTTCCACTTTGGCGTTCCATTTTAGCCAATCCATGCCCTGCAAGGAGACAAACTCCTCCCACAAGGAAGGGTTAACCAAAATAGACCACTTGTCCCTGGAATTAATGCAGTCACGAAGCATATGCATGGGAGTCTCTTCCTGGTCGCATCCAAAAGGGCATGCTACCGAATCCGCAAGTCCCCTCCTAGCACGCAAGTGGGCTGTATGTGCTTTCTCGTGTGCAAAGGTCCACAGAAAAGCTTTTATCTTCTCTGGAACCGACCAACGCCAAAGTTTCCTCCAAAAGGGATATCCTCGCTAGTTATTACCTACAGACAAAAAATGATAAGCCTATCTAACAGAAAAACATCCATCAGGCGCAGGTTTCCAAAAGTGTTTATCATCTCCTCTCTCCTCACATGGTGGGTGTGCACTCAAAATCCGCTCCACAATAAGGGGTTGGAACCATTTGCTCAGCTTCTCCATATCCCACTCCCTTCGAGGGGTAACAAACTCTGAAACTGTAGTCTTGCGTTCAACTAGATCTTCCCATCCCGGGAAGAGATTGATTAGAGGGAAGTTTGTCTCTGCCCAGCTGTCGAACCAAAAGGATGCCTTCTTTCCATTTCCCAACTTCACTCTTACACCCCGTTGGAACTTCTACCAAACATCACAGATCCTTTGTTAAGTGTGAAAATTCCTAGTTGCAACTTGGTATACTCAAAGTTGTGACCTATATATTTTAAGTCTTGATCTGGGACATTCTAACTATTTTATTATCATTTTACTTTTTCTCTAATTTTATCAAAATATAAAATAAAAAAATATATATGCATTATTTAATGAGATTCATTTTTTCTTTTCACTTTCACCAAAAATTACTTTTACAAAGTTTATCAAAATAAGTTTTCATTTTTCAAAATGCATTTTGGTCTAAAGTCATTGTCCGAATGGTTTTCCAAATGGGTCATATATTTGTTTCAATCATGTTAGTTTATTATTTTTTTCCTTTCTCTATAGTCTTTATTCCTTCCCAACATGAAGTTAAAATTAAAATACAGTTTAGTTGGTCCTTTTTATAAGCAACAACTAAATCACTCAAAACAATCTGTTAGTTAAAATTACTTTAAAACAATAAATGTGCAAGAGAAATGATTTTTCGTAAATATACTCATATTTAGAGGATGAGCATGAGGGAGATAATGGGTGAAGAAAATAGATTAGAGAGAATGAGTGGAAACAGTAAATGATATGGATATATAATTAATTAGTGCAAAAATATAAAAGTGCATTAAATTTTTAAACAAGCACAAGTTGTTACTTGTAAAAAGAACTTGCTTATGTAAGAGAATGATGTAAATAAAAAGGATAGGAGAGAGTATTATGTGCATAAACAAAATATTGGTTGAGTTGGTAGTAGCCTCAAGTGCCGGTAAAACGGGCCAAATCCGTGAGTTGAGGGTGGGTCTGAGTTGTAAAAAATTTAGCCCGCCAAAATGTGGGTTGCACGAGCTCAACCTGCATAACCCATGGGTTATGCAGCTCAACCCAGCCCGCAATCCGGGGGTTAGCCCATGTTACCGATACTAGTGGCCTCATTTAAATGAGGAGGAGAAATAAATTTGTCTCATGAGAAAGTATACTTGTTAGAAGAGGCAATAGCTCTTTAATGCACTCCAAACCTTGAAAAAGCTAGCGTCATGCCCATGGTTGCTTATGATCCCTTTGATAATTCTTTTTTTTTAAAAAAAAAATAGCGATGACGTGGCTTTTCTCTATACTTGTTTTTCAATCAAGTCGCCAATGGCAGCTTAAAAGTTCTTACGTGACGGCCTCATAAGTCTCACCTATACCCTTTATAAATACCAAATGGTTAACTTTGTTCACTTATGCCTTGAATTATTATCGTGTGTCCACTTCGTTGAGCAGCGTTACTTTCTTGAATTTATTATCAATAAATCGTTAAATTATTAGCTTATTGTCTCAATGAAGCGGTAGCGTTCTAGCTTTTCTCAGTAATTTTTACTTTTTAATTAGGTTGAAAAACCAAAGTCATTGTCTTGTGTGTGTGTGTGTCTATATAATCTCACAAGTATTATATACAAACACTTGTAACAGCATATTTGAGCAGCTAACTTATGAAATTAAGGGGCATGGATGATGGGTCTTTAATATGGCTTCTTAAACTTTCATACGCAAGTGTTTTATTACAAGCTGTGGTGGGTATTATTGTTATTAGCCACTTGGCTGCTGCTGCTGCTTCTTCGTCTTCTTTAAGAGAAGACATATTGTTGGATCCACTGGAGTTGGAGAAGTTTGTGGATGAGGTTCCTGATATGCCCAGAATCCTTGGCTATGAGCTCCTAAATGGATCCCCCAAACCCAAGTCTCTCCATATTGGCATGTTCCAAAAGAACTGGGTATCTGTTTTTTATTTTTCATTCTCATAATTTATTCTTTTTTTTTTTAACTAAAATGATATATAGTATGATACATAGCATCTTGCTGATTACTTCCTTAAACCATAGTTTCTTACACAATTTTAAAAAATCAAAGCTTTTTCCCTAAACCAGGTGTTGATTTAGAAAGAATACCTTGGATTTTTGGTCTTCTGATCTAATCCACACAGACATACATTCGAGCAGAGAGGCACTCAGTATTCTGACTATGGTTTCATAGCAAATGACACAGAAGGAAGATAGAGAGTGAGAGAGAGAGAGAGAGAGTGAGTTTGGTTGCAAAGGGAGGGAGAGATAATGAACTGACACAAACTAATGTTCCATCCTCAACCAGTCTGTGTGTCTCTAACCAGTGTCATTTGCTGCGAAACCCTAGTTAGAGTGCGATTGACTCTACATGTTTAGGTGAGTTCAATATCAGAAGCCAATAATCTAATGTATGTTTTCTAAATCAACAAAATATGGTCATGACCGCTTTTACATCCCCACAAACATAGTGTGTGTTTGGAAATCCGTTGGGAGAAATGAGTTTACAGATTCCGAGAAGAATTTATGGATTTCAAAATGGATTTTTATAAATTTCGAGATGGTTTATGCGGATTTTAAGATGGTTTTATCTTAACTTACGTGCACTGTTGGGGATAAGGAATTCCCAAACAAGCACTAAAAAGCTTATGCAATTTAATGTCCAATAGCCTTCAAGAGATTTTGAAATTTTCAGTTGCACATTGGGACCAAAATGAAATAAAATTTTGTGGATGAAAAGACATTGAAGCGCTTGTTTTTTTTTTTTTTTGAAGGAAAGAAAGTTCAACCGTGGTTGGCTGCCCAACACTTGATTTCATTTTTATCCCAAGGGTGTACCGAAATTTCAGAATTTCATGGGGGCTATTTGACATTAAATTGTTACAGTGGGCCTGTGTGAAAATTTCCCAGAATCTTATGCTGTCCAATTCCCACTATTTTTCAAATAAATGTATATACACACGTGTTTACCCTTACTTTTCCATATTTACTATTTTTACCCTAACACCAAGCTTCTTGGTTGTATAGAAATTCCATAGGGACATTCCTCCGACGCTGGTTTTCGCTTATGGTACAGACCAACACACTGCAACAGTCCCTGGTCCCACAATCGAGGCCCTCCATTGAGTTGACACGTACGTGACGTGGCAAAATCACCTCCCTTCAAATCACATCCTCCCATGGGACCCCACCATACCCATCGCCTCGCGCAACTCCAAGAACGGTGTCCCCACGGTGGCTCACCTCCACGGCGGCATCGTGGAACCCCAGAGCGACGGCAACCCTAAAGCTTGGTTCACCAATGGCTTCAACGAAACGGGACCCACTTGGACCAAGAAGACCTATCACTACCCCAACAGTCAACAGCCTGGAAACCTATGGTACCATGATCATGCCCTTGGGTTGACCAGAGTCAACGTCGTTGCTGGCTTACTTGGGGCCTACATCATCCGCGACCCTCCGATCGAGGACCCTCTCGGCTTACCTCACGGCGACGCCTTTGATCGACCGTTGATGATCTCCGACCTGAGCTTTCGCATTAATGGTTCCTTATATATGAATTCCACTGGGAACCACCCCACTGTACATCCCCAATGGCAGCCATTTTACCATGCTGATTTCATCACGATGAATGGGAAGGTCTGGCCACGCATGACAGTACGGCGTCGTAAGTACAGGTTCCGGATAATCAACTCCAGCAATGATCGGTTCTATAGATTGTTCTTCACCAACGGCTTGCAGTTCACCCATGTGGCATCAGATTCCGCGTACATCCAACAGCCGGTGACGACGGAGGACGTCTTGGTGGGGCCATCTGAGATCACAGATACGATCGTTGACTTTTCCCGGTCAAATGATGACACCGTTATCTTAGCCAACAATGCTCCGGCTCACTTCCCGTTCGGTGATCCGGTGGATGAATCTACCAGCAAGGTGATCAAATTCTTCATACAACCTGATCCAGAAGCCGACACGTCACGCGTTCCGATGAAGTTGATAGAATACCCTGAACCAGATTTATCCGTTGTGTCGCACACAAGGTACATCACAATGATGGGATACGGCGGAACAGGGAAGGGGAACCCAACTCACTTGTACCTGAACGCGAAACCTTTTGGGTCGCCGGCGGCTGAAACCCCACAGGTGGGGTCCACGGAGGTGTGGTATGTGATCAACCTGACGAAGGCTAATCATCCGTTTCACATCCATTTGGGGTTGTTCAAGGTGTTGGATCAGACGGAGCTAGTTGATTTTGGGGAGCTAAACGAATGTGCGAGGGAGCGCGATGACGTGGCTGAGTGCCACGTGGAGGAGTATGCACGTGGCGAGAAACTGGAGGTGCCGGCCCATGAGAGAGGGTGGAAGGTCGTGTACAAGATGGCACCCATGGCTGTGACGAAGGTTGCGGTGAAGTTTGGTTACATACACACGAATGCATCTTATGAGTTCGATGCAACTGCGGAACCTGGTTACGTTTATCATTGTCATGTGAGTATTTGTTGCTATCCCTTTTTTTTTTTGTTTGTGCTTATTTATAGGCAAATAAAAGCAAAAATTATCCTCGCATAACAAATACGCACATTTAAATTCAGAATTATGAAACGATCTAATGATTTAAAGCTAGTTTGGAAGTCTGATAGAGAATAGTTTTTACGGAGTTAGAGGTAAAACCTATGTTTTGGAGAGTAGATTTTATGGATTCTGAGGTAAAACCTATGTTTTAAAAAGGTGATTGTGTTTGAAAAATTATTGTCTTTTACGGAGTTTGAGGCAAAGAATAAGTAGAAAAAAGAAAAGAAGAAAGGGAAATTTATTATGAGAGAGAATGTGATTTGACAAGAAAATAGTTTTTCCAAAACCGAGGTTTTGTTACAAAAACTAAGTCTTGAAAAAATTTGAGTACTAGGATAAAACTTAGGTTTATCGAAAGGGACTAAAATAAGCCTTTAATTGATTGTTCGAATACCTGGTAATAAGATTAATAAAAGATGCCAGATACATGTTGATTCATTAAAAAAAGATAACTACTTCACCATGAAATTGAATAATATAATATATAGTTTCTAGGGACTTTCATATGGTGATTAGGTTATTTTGATATCTGAATTGAGATTTGCATATTTGAAAGAGATTTTTGTGTCTTTATTCTTTACTTAAAATACTAAACATCTCTATAGATTGGCGATTTTCATCTGCATTAATTGTATGTTAACGTGAAAATGCTTTAATTTGCAGATGTTAAACCATGAAGACAATGAGATGATGAGGCCTTTCAAATTGATAAAAGGAGGTCGACAAAAGCATGGATGTGGTTATATACATATATAAAAACCATTACTTTCACTTAAGTAAAAGTGAGTTATTGTATCATTCATATATAAAAATAATATATATGAAATACCCCATTATCCATCTATTGAGTGGTGTAATAATTGTCTGATTAATGCAATAATATATGTTTTATTAAATTCTTCAATTACACATGTTCATGCGTCCTAATTTTGAAATATTACTATTTAATGTTAAGACCACATAAAAAATATACACATATCCATGTGTGTTTGAAGAAGTTGATGCAATTGATACAATGAACCTAACTTAATATTACTCCTATTGTATGTTACCCTTCCAACTAATAATTGATGGAATGAACCCAATAAAGGAAAGCTCTCAGCCGAGTGCAGCAGTGTTTCGACTCAAAATCCACACTCCCTGCTACACACTTTCATTTCACCTCAACTCCTTCTCTCCACACCCCTTTGCCTTCTGCATCATTGTTGGCGATGCGTATCTTTTTTTGCCCCTTAGCTCCTTACAAATTTCAAAAAACAAGATCTACGAGACCAGATCAAAGAACAAATATATTAGAAACTAGATCTAAGAAAAAATATGAATAAATACCTAAAGATTTGGGTGAAGGCAATGGGAGGCGTGTGGACCTGCGACTCCAAAGCAATGATGACATTGAAGAGGAGGAAGACGAAGAAGGAGTTGAAGAGGGGGATATTGGGAAGGAGAGTAACTTCAAATTTTTGAAGTTCGTGGTTTGGAACATTTTTTTAATCATACCTAATAAATGCGGTTTAAAAAGATCCTCTTTTAGACCGCACTAAATACATACAGTCTAAAAGAGGCTTTTTTAAACTGCACCTAATACGTTTGGTTTAAATGACCAAAAATTTGTACTCTTAATCTACAAAAATGTTACTAGTGATTTTTTAGACTTTGTTCTCTAAATATAGTTTAAAAGGGACGGTCTAAATAAGGATTTTTCTATTAGTGCAATAGAATACTCTAAAATACAAATTCATGTTAAGAATAATTTACATCCTATCTTAGTAGACTTAGTTTGTGAGCCCAAACATCTTAGCATCCCAGCTCAAGCTAGGATTGGGGTAAGTGATGAAGCCTAGTTTGTCATGGAAGACCCAAAATTTTGAGTGAGACAATGTGTCCATTTGGAAAACCGTTGGGAGAATGACCGTTTATCATAATATATTTTGAAAAATAACTTTTGTTCAGAATGCATTTTGGCAAATTGCTTTTATATTTGGATAAATGTTGGATTCAGAATGTATTTTACCAAGAAAGAGTTTTTTTTGAAAGAAGGAGTTATCAAACACTAGAGTCTGTAAATTAATAGACTTTTGGGCCCAAAATACATTTTAAACTTCTGAAAAGAGCTGCCAAACGAGCGCAGAACCTCGGTAAAAAATTGGATAATTGCTTAAGGTGAGGGAAATATCGGACTGACGACTTCCAATCGAGCAGTCTATCTCTGAGATAGTCAACATCAAGTTCTATATTTTTTGATCCAGCATGAAATTCCAGATTATAGGCCAAGGTAGCGCCACTAAGGTTATCGAACAAGGCTATTGCAAGCTCAATGAGAGATTGAATTCATACAAGCTCAGTTGCTAGATTGGCAACACTCTGCACTCCACAATGTGTTGTTTCCTGGTTAACCAGGAGATTAAAGAATCACTGATCTCTAGTCGTTTTAAGACCAAATTTAATACTCAAGATTTTGTAGCTAGTGGCACAATCCTAAGGTCGATATCTAAGGAGCTTGGATATCTCTAGGTAATTAGTTAGCAAATTAATTCAACAAGATTAAGGGAAATGGTTTTGTCATTCTAAGCTTAAAATGGTTTCTCATTCAAAACCATTATCCTAACTATTATTTATGTGATTTTTCCTGTTACCTAATTTGGAATGTTTTAAAACCAGAACATGAAAGTGAAATACTGTCTAAAATGCTTCCCAAGAAGTCTGTGATTTCCGCCTTTATTGCCTCTTTTTAATTATATGAGTTCACATAATAATTTCCTTTCACTAATTTCACGGTAGTGTCATACGAATATGCTTAGCCACTTCCAACAGTAATATCAATCAATATTACTCATGAATCATTCACTAATACTCAATCACAATCTTAATCAAGATAATGTTTGAGAGAAAAGCTACTCTATAACAAAAAGTTTATCATCCAAGCATGTAGTCTGCCATATCAAATGAAATAGCGTTAGTAACAGATCCAAATCATTCTTCAGATATCTACTGAATACATCAGGAGTTCAAGAATTGAATTAAAAAGAATGATTAAATGAAGAATGATGAACTCCCTAGCAATTAGGCTCTGGCTTGGTCATGACTCCCAGGGAAGATACGAGATTCAGCTGGACATGAGGGTAGAATCAGCAGCAAGTATATATCCAATCGTTGCCATAGCTGGGATCAAAGATCTGGAAAATGGAGCGCTGAATCGTAACAGGAAATAATAGACTCGAAACCTCCACCAAACATGCAAGTTGTACTCGGGCTGTTCAGATAGGGCAGAGCTAAGGAGATATAGGAATCTTGCAGCAAATCGAGAGAGAGGAATGGTGATGAGATCTCACGCGATGCTAGCCAAATGAACGCATTGATACTCTCGCTAGATTCGTGCTAATCTGATATATATTGACAGCAAAAAGAAGACGTTGGAATAGTGGTGTCGATGAAAATCACCAAGAAATGGAATAATGGAGATGGTGGGTGGATGGTTGAGTAATCTCAGTGGATCAGTTGTATCGGGCAAAAATGATAAAGCGGAACCGGTGAGAGTGATGAAAATCACGAAGAAATGGAAGGGGATAAGAAAACCAGTGGTCTCAACGACAATCACCAAGAAATGGAATAATAGAGATGAATGAGGATGATGGTGTTTTCTTTTAGAGATCTTTGCAGCTTTTTTTTTTCTTTTTTCGTGTGGTCCAGGAGATGGCTTGGAATATCAATGAAAAAGTGGAAGAATGGAGATGTTGCATACTTCATGTGGATGGGATGGAATGAATATTCAAAGTGGATAAAAGGATGATTCTTGGATATAGATAGTTCCTCTTGGATAAAAAAATGCCTCTTGGATAAAGTTGGGTAAAAGATTGCATCCCCCTCCACTGTTTCTGGTTGGATTCTAACTAAATTTGTTACTTTTCTGTTTCAGTTGGCTGCCCACATGATTTACTGTAGTTGTACGGACGTCAGACGTCATTGGCTTTAGCCAACAAACTTGTTGGCTAAAGCATGTGGTACAGAGAGCAATTTATCCTCGTTGGCTTCAGCCAAAATTTCTGTTGGCTGAAGCATGTGGCACAGAGAGCATCAGGACTTCGTTGGCTTCAGCCAAAATGTTTATTGGCTGAAGCATATGGCACAGAGAGCATTTTGAGCATTTTGAGGCCTTGATCCTTTAAAATTCCTGCATATTAACACAAATGCACTTGAATAGAGACTTAAGGAGTGGTAAAATATCTCAAAATTGGCCACAATTTCTTTTAATCTCTTTATAACACAAATATCCTTTAATTAACCCAATAAAGCTCAAATAGCATGCTAAAAGGTTAATATTCTTCATGCAAAATATGGA
>JANTPZ010138065.1:0-21996 GCA_025593235.1 Vachellia pachyceras
AATGAAATGCATATGGCCATAGCAAACAAAAGCACATATTCACACTTTCAATCATCACAAATTTTCATTACAAGTCATGCATAATTCATACACATTTTCAAAGCAATTAAGCTTAGGGTTAGAAGGTCTTGCTACCTTTACTCTTTAATTTTCCTTTAGTTTGCAAGCTTTCTTGACCTCTTAGAAATTCATCCTCTTGTAACAAACACTTGCCTACATAATCAACAACATCATGGCCATTAATCTCAAGCCATTTCCAAGATAAAAACCAAGGTAAAACTCCTTGATACTATCCCTTGAACTTTAAGAACCTTAAGACCCTAAAGTTGTCTCTATGATTTTCTAATGCTTCCATAAACTTGGGCTCACTTTTACCCTATACAAAAACTCATTTTAGACTCATTGGAAGCATCAAAATAATTCATCTTACTCAGGTTCCAGCACAGACCGAAACAGTGCACACATATTCAAAAATATGGATTTTTCAACTTCCAACACTTATACCACTTGATTCTTGTTTTCAAACTTTCATTCATGCATGGGAAAGAATGATTTTAACTCTTCTATATCAAATGGAAAATTGGGCAGCATCTCCCCTTAAACTTCAAGATTTCCCAAATTTACAAAATCATCAAAACAATCTCAAGCAATCACAATATATATATATATCAAAACACTCCTTACAACACAAGGAGACTTTATCTACCATTCAATAGCTCTAAATCCCTCTCTTTCTCACTTTGCTCTCAAGAACCCTAAGAATCCAAACTTGAAAAAGAAGGCTCAAATCAGATTTTGAGACCATGGAAGTTGTAGAAGAAGTTGAGAGGAGGATTTTGATATATAGCATGAGTCCCTTTTGCAAGAAATTATATTTTTGGGGATTTTCGGGCCCCTTTTTCCTCATTTTCGAGAAAATCGCCTAAATCGTACTTTGGGCAATAATTTTGTAAAATACTATAAAATTCACTGAATCTTTCTAGACTCTGGGTTCTGGTCTTAGAGAACTCCTGATACCTTAAAGAAATATTTTCAATCATCAAATCTTTAAAATTTCATAATTCATCATCCAGACCGAATTTGAACAATCGGTTGAATCTCTGGTAATCAGTGAGTTCTACTCTATCTTTTGGGCATCTGTGGATTTTTCTGATTTTTGGTCAACTGTTTGACTCTTTGACTTTGTCAAATGACCAAAATGCCCTCACACTTTCTCTTAATGACCAAAATGCCCTTTCATAGTCTAACTTTTCATAAATTCCCATTTTACCCTTAACCTTTTGGCCCTTGATCTTTTGGTTTCTGATTCTTGAGGCAACTTCCCAGAGGTCACCCATCATGAAATTTCCCTAGGGTGAGCACGCTTAACTTCACTTTTCCTTCCGTCTTTTATCCACCAGGCCAAATCTGATTCCGCGACTTCCGGCCCAACAGCATCAACTTTTTCCGTACTTTCTATCCGTGGCCTCTAACTTGACTGTTGACTACCAGTTTGGCCTCTTTTATCCAATGACCATATTGCCCTTGGTCTTTTATACTTAATGACATTTATGTCCCTGGCTTATATTCTTAGAAATCTCAAAGCCTTAGGACTAATCGGACCAGGGTCTCATAATTCCACTGACATCTCCCTTTTCTGTACTTTTATTTCTGGGCCTTGTCTTATCTTATAACTATCGATTTTGCCTCTATGTCAGCTTACAGAAAAGGTGGATATTACACCAAGCACACTTAACTGTGAAGTTCTTATGAAATTGGGTATATTAGACCTATACTGACCGTGATCTTTCTAGTTAATTACCTTCCTCTTTTCTTGTACTGCTATCTCTGAGCCCTAACTCAAGCTACAACTATCTGTTTAGCCTGTATTTCAAATTGCAATAAAACATGGATATCACATCTCATGGAAGAGGAGGAAGCAAAATCAAGCCAAAATCCAAGTTAAAAGTGTGTTTATGGCTTGAAATCTTCCACAATATCAAGTTATAGACCTCTATCTTTCATCTAATCGGTTTATTTACTTGTTCTTGAAGAGAATAGGATGAGGACCTAAAGGTTTTAGAGAGAGAAAGTGAGAGGAAGAGCAAATTGGAAGAGATAAGCTTCAAAGTCCAACTCTATTGATGTTATTGATTTTGGTTGTTTGATGTTGTTTTGAATTTTGGGATGATGAACCCTAAAAGGGGTGCTACCCAAATTTAGGAAAATCTTAATGGTTATAAAAGGGATTAGAAGTGAGATTATGCAAGTGTATGGAAAGGACTGTTGAAAAATTCATTTTCCAATTCCCCTTGAAATTTTGGCCAGGTGCAGAACAATGGGATGGAAGTGGATTTTGATGTTTTTATGCTTCCTATGGATTTAGAATGGAAAATGTGTAGGGTCCAAGTGAGAAAACAAGTTTGGAAGTATTAAGATTGAGAAAGACAAAGTTAGGGTTTAAGAACCCTAAGTTGAAATAGAAGTTTTGATTAGGTATAATGTGTTATAATACATGCCAATGGTTGATTATTGATGTGAAATCCACTATGATATTATGATAATGTGTAGGCATTGTGAATTGCAAGAAGGGCTTACAAGTTTCAAGAGATCAAGAAGAATTAAAATGAAAGGAAAGTTAAATAAGAGGTAGCAAAATCTCTAACTTGTGCATTTACATTGTCATTGATTGTTGTTTATGTTTATTGCCATGATGATGCTAAATTATTTGATGTATGAACATGTAAACCTTACTTGATGATGTACCCTAGCAATGTGCAAGTTTATGTTATTAGCATGTTGGTAAGGTATGTTCAAGTTCATGGCTAGTTTTATGATGCATAATGAAGATCATGCATATTGATGTGCTAGTTAGTGAGTACTGCTATTTAGATTTCCAAGAAATCTCATTCTTTCCATCAATGAAAACCACTAGGCCAAAGTTCATCCAAAGGAAAAGGCAAGGAGGTGGAGACTTAAGATGGGAAAATCAACCTCAGGTTGTCATGGAATCCATGAATATATTGAGAAAAGTTTGTAATTAGTAATGTATGATGTGTTATGGATTTGTGTGTTAAATATCTACTTTGTCAAGCATGATGGGAATGCTATGTACATACCTGAAGCATGTCAGATAGCCATGTAATTATGATGTATGCATAGAATTGTACAAGTATGACATGCTAAAAGTGTAAAATAGGGCAAATGGAATCGAAATGGCAACACCCTTATTCCAAGTTGAGGTAAGTGTAAAAAGAAAGTTATGGTCTAACACCCTTAATAAAGGCCTAAGTTGAGGTAAGTGTAAAATAGGGTAACTGAAATCCAAATTGTATTAAATGTTTTAGAAAAATAGTACATATTTCAAGCTTTAAAATGAATCCAACTTTGCTTAAGTTGGATGTATACAAAGAAGGTTATGCATTTCCAAATATTGAGAAAAAATATGAAAAACTGGAAAATGACCAAGAACAATACATTTTCATGAATTATTCCTTATTATTTGAACAAGGAAATTTCCTGTAGAAAATTGAATAAGCTTCATATGGAGACTTGAACCACTTGATTTTGATTTTTCTAGAATTAATTATAATGTTCCAAAGTTAAAATTTTAATGTCATCAAGTGAATAGTAACCTGAGAAGAGTTTTAAACATTTCAATTGGTTTACTAATCCTAGTTTTTGGAAAGTGTTTAGGTGGTCTAGAAATGGTCTTCAATGCTCATAAAAAAGTTAAAGAAAATGGTATCATATTGTTTGGTATCAGAGTATGGTTCTTGCGTTGTACAAACCATTATGGTCTTAAAAGTTTGAATTAAGTTATGATTGCATTTGATTTGTAAATGTTATTGATTATGCATTGTTTAGTGCTACGGATAGGAAAGTAATTATAGAGGTGAGTTAGCCTAGTAATTCTGGAAAGTGTTATCTCATGCTTCATCCAATTGTAGTATTTACTTTGAATCACCAGTAAATGAGAGAGAGATTTTAGATTTCGGATAGGGTGGTAACTTAGATGTTAAAGTTCAATTCAATGTCCAAGCCAGAGGGAGAAGATCCGAATGAATATTGAGATTCCATACTCTTTGGTAGTAGTTTCATGAGTAAATTTTAATGATGATTGGATTGAGGAGGTCCAGCAAGAGGTATATAGTTTAGTGAAGATACATGTGCGGTATTCAGTGTACTTGAGCTTAAGATATTGTTTGAGTTTAATGGATTGAGTACAGTTGAATATATTCCAGAGCACATCGCTATAAAGCTAATAATGCATTGATTTTCTCGATGGTCAAGCGAATTCATGTTGCTTGGCTAGTGAGAGAGCTATGTAAAGACAAGTCAGCTCAAGTAAAGCCTAGATCATAACAAGATTGAGGTTACTCTTTCTTAGTTTGATTATGTATGTCATTACTCAGCAGAAATGTATGAATGATCTATGTATGCCAAGCAAGACAATAATTGCCATTATGATAAATGAATGACCATGTGAATGAGAAAAGGTCTGACATACATAAGTTAGAAAGGATAAGAGTTAAGCAATTTAGTGAATTTCTAGGGGTAGATGTAATCACTTCTTTGTAAATCTCAAACAATAGCTCTTTTAATGAGTATAAATCGAGGTAAATTTATATTTGATAAATCAATTAGAAAATCTACCATGATTATGAAAAATTCTCAAGTCCACCATAATGATAGCACTATATCTCTGATAAGAAATTTGCGAATGCAATCATAAAATCATCAAGTATAAAAGGCACCAAGCCTTGACAACATGAAATAACTAGTTAAAATTAGAGTTCGCAAAATGAGCTCTATAGATGGTAATATACTTCACTCAGCACATAAATACAAAGGGTGATTTATAGAGATATGCTGAGATATCTATGCCCCTGTTCTCCTAGAAGTACCAGCACCAGAACTATTCCCTGAAAAATATTAAGAGAAACGGGGTGAGACAACGGTCTCCGTAACCAAATTCCAACTCACTGTACATACCGACATGTGCTAAATAAATGTCAAGTGTGACAAGATAAAATAGAGATGCATAAGATGTTATAAATAAGTCATTTAAATCTTGTATGTAACAAACCATCACTTTACTATAATATTATCTGTTTCAATATAGCCATAGTGTAACACACCTTAACTAACCCCTTTAGCTTCATTTTATATCATTATGGAATCATTCTTGGGCCTTGAATAGTGTAAAAAGTCAAAGGAAATCAAATATGAAAATTTGATTTTTTAAAAGTTACTATTCACTGAATTTTGGCCCAACTTTGAAAATTTATAACTGTTGGCTAAGGTGTGGCATCAATTGTCCCATGGCGGAGGCCCGAGGGGCCAAGTCATAGTCGAATCATGGCGCTTGGGCGTCTGCTCTACTGTGGGTTAAGGAAATAGAGTTGCACCCTGACTAACAGCTATAGCTTTTGGCCTAGTGGTAAGCGCTTGATCCTAACAATAACTTATTCTAGAAAAATTGAAATTGAATAGTTCCAATTTCTATTTCAAGCTTATAAATTCCTCTATGGGGGAAAAATACTAATTGGGTCAGAAACTTGCCCAATTGATACAGTTTATTACACAAAGTTGCACTGTTCATTTGGTAATTTTCCATTTTCCCAGGTTTTTCTGTGATTTTTCTCCAAATTTGGAACATCATAACTTTTGGTACAAAACTCCAAATTCAGTGTTCTTTGGGTAATTTTAAAGCTTGCAACATGAAATATTTTTCTGTAAAAATTCAATTCATTTGGAGTTCATTTGCCTTGTTTCATGTCATATCAAATTTTGGGGTTTGATCAACCTTACTATCACTTTTATGGTTTAATGGTTTGAATATTAACTTCTCTCATAAATGCATTATGTTTGACTTATGAACAAATCATAGGTATCACTGATAAATGCTTCTGGCGTAGTCATAACGTTCCTTTGCACAGTCCTCACCGTCGACAGACCAACCACATTTATTGAAGCATTTGATGCTCAGTGAACATTAATGAAGCTGAGAGTAATGGTTATTAAATTGTGTCTAATTGACAATTTATTAACCTCGGCTATAAATAGCATTCAAGACAGAAGAAGCTAAAAGAGATATACCACACATTAATTTTGAAAGCCTTCACTCTCTGCAACTACTTCTTTGCAATCTGTCATTATACATTTTGAGCTTTAGTGATTATATATACACTCTTAGAGAATGTTTATCTTGATTTATAATATGTAATCTTGTGAGGAACTCAAGGTTGGGACCTTGAGACTGATGGGGGAAGTTGAGCTGGAAAACAGAGGGTGCGTCTCTATTTTGGTGCAATCTAAAAGGGGGAGTATGACTCCCATTGTAAAGGCTTGATAAGCCCGTTGCTGCTGTTAGTGGACTGAAAATCTCATAGAAGCTCTGAGGATTGGACGTAGGTTAGGAGGACCGAATTAGAATAAATTCTTTATGTCTCTCTCTTCTCTTCTCTGCCTATGGTGACATTGTTTTTATTTATGTTCTCATTTGTTTTAAATTTTAAAAGTGACCAATTCACCTCCTCTTGTTCAAATTCTACACTAACAAATACAAGTTTGAATGACAATATGAAATCTCTCAATGAGTAGATGAATAATCACTGAAGCACTAATGACACAATAAATTATTTACAGAAAAGTTGGTGAGCGAATAAATGCTTTGGATGATGTGTATATGACTTCATTGCTTCATCATCTTGAATGCTTACATATTTATAGGTGATGAAGAGCATTAACTATCCGTTAGAGAGAAGCAAGTTTCCATTACTCTTACTGCATTCTCCAATATCGTGCATTAAATGCTTTACAACTACTTGAACGTTGAAGCTTAGTGATGGTGGACAATGAAGTTGTGCTGGAGACAAAATTAGACTTGCCCATTCCCTGTTAATAAGTCAAACCGTACCGTATTTATTAGGGCAGTTGAGATTTAAAAATTTGTTACACAAAAGAGGAAAGATCTGGTAAAAGGTTATGTCTGCTGTCAGACTAATATGTGTAAGAAGATAACAATACTCGAATGTTGGGGAAATCGAGTGTTGAGATAAAATATCTGAAGAAAATTTGAATTCCATTTTAAAGAACTCGAGTTTTGGAAAACTTTTAATATGACTCGAGTTGTTACTGAAAGTGATGCAATGTAAATTGAAAAATTTTGTTCATAACTCAAGTTTAAAATCAAGTGTTGCATAACTCAAGTTTGTGGTGACAAAACTCGAGTGTTTGTAGAGCCTTTTAATACAAACACTTTTGTTGGAACTCGAGTTTTAAAGAAAGTTTTGAAAAAAATGCATTCGATACTTGAGTTTTGAGAAAACTTTTGTTGCAACTCGAGTTCTTAAGGAAGTTTTTGTGCTCTAAAACATTTTAAACCTTCAACATTCAATTTTTAAGCAATAGAACTCGAGTGTTGGATAACTTCCTTCACAACTCAAGTTTCTTTGGGAGTGTTGTATAGGGAACTTGAAATTTTGAGCTCAATACTTGAGTTTTAGGAATCAAAACTTGAGTTTTCACAACACTTCCTCATAAATTGAGTTTCCTTTGAAAGTGTTGAGTTTTAAGACAATTTAAAACTTCATAACTCGAGTTTTGGACGCCAAATCAACCTCAACTTGAGTTTCTTTTGAAAGTTTTGAATTTGAAAACATTTTTAACTCCCATAACTCGAGTTTTTGAAATCAAAACTCGAGTGTTAACAACACTTCAATTGTAAATCGAGTTTCAAAACACTTTGCAATCCTAGAACTTGAGTGTGAAATCATGAAACTTGAGTAATTGTAACTTAACATAGAAAATTCAAGATTCTTTTAGAAAACCAATTCAAAAACAGTTTCTAACTTTATAATTCCTGCAAAACACAAAACACCATTTTATTATCATCAAAACATAGTATCAACAATTCTAAGAATTGGAAGGCCTTAAAGTAGTTCTTAATTGGTATCTAATGAATCTAAAGTGGTGATAAGTAAGGTGTTACGCCATGGGAGCAAGAGAAGGAGGAGAACCAAAATCCGATCAAAAACCAAGGTAATGATATGATTTTGGTACAAAATCTTCTGATTTTTCAAATTTCTAACTCCTATCCTCTATTTAATCGATTTATTTCACCTTGATTTGATGTATATCAAGAGCAAAGCTTGAGTCCCAATTAGACCTAGAGTGAAAAAGGGTCCAACACCCTTAGTAAACCTTAAGTTGAGAAAAGTCACAGAGGGCAAATGAGGTCAAAATTTTATGAAGCTTTATCAGTAAAAAGGTAAACATATCAAGCTTTACAATTAGTCATTGTTTCCCAAATTGGATGTGTACACAAAAAGTAATGCATTTTCAAAATTTGGAGAAAATTTGGAAATGGTCAATGTAACAGTGTAAATTCATGAAATGTTCTATATTAATTGAGTAAGGAAATAACCAGTTAAGTATTTTTTTCCCCTATTAGGTAATTGTCTAAACTTCAAATGGATATTTAAATCACTTAATTTTAATTTTTCTACAATGAGTTATGATTTTTCAAATTTGTCCAAAAATTTTAGAATGTTTACCAATCGAACAGTGCTAATGAATACTGAAGTGAGAAATGTTTTCGAATTTCACTTGGTTTTCTAATTTTAGACGTTGGAAGGTATTTAATTAATTTAGATATAGTATCCAATAATTATAAAAGGTAATAAAAAGTAACGTGACTAATGTACCTATGATGTCTATAAGGTGCATGAATGTAGTAGAGTACTTATTCTAGTAACGAATAGAAGGATGATTCTTGCATACGAGGATTTGATATTAGCATGATAGAAAATAAACTATATACAGGAGCTGCATGGGGTCCACCTTTACAATAAAATAATATTCTATTGAAGATTTTTACCGGTAGAAACTCTTCTTACTTTTAAATTTCTAACAAGAAGATACCATGTAGAATGATAAGAAGAATTCTCATAAATTTTTGGTTTACCATGTTCCCATTAATGAGGAACTAATCTTAAATGTTTTTTTAGGAATTTTTTGATCATCTTATCAAAGTAAGATCATAAAAATTCACCTTTATTATGGAGTAGTTTCCTGATTTTTTTTCAAGCATCAACTCCTTCCGGAAAGCCCTTATGATAAATTTCATTCAAAATTTTTTTTTTTGGGATACACTTCTCCTCAATTTTTGTTTAGCTAATTTCTTCCTTTCTTGAACATGGAACCTATTTTATAAAATCACATAAATGTTAAAATAATTTCCCGTTTTCTTGAACAATTATTTGAGGCTTTTTATTATTTTAATAATTATGTTTGGCTAATAATCCTTTATTTAGCAAAAATACAATAAATACTGGAAATTCATTCTGAGGTGATTTCTATTAATTTTTCCTCAATTCTACCTCAAATATATATCGGAAAACTATTTTCTACATTTTTGTGTTTCTAGGGCAACTTTATGACACTATGGCCTAATTTCAAAAATTGCCCTTGGTTACCTTAACTTTATAAAAATTACACTCTTATCACAACTCAAGATGATAAGTACATAATGTGGCCTCAGGGTTTCTACTATTTCTATTATTGATGGCTAGCTGGAATAGAAAAGTAATGGAATTTATTGATGACCCGGTGTCCAACAATGCGTTGTCTACCATGCTGCCCAAGACTCCCAGTGAGATCATATGACCGATGGCAGTGGGGAGAAATGACCCATGAGATCGTGTTGCCCCCTTCTTATACCGGCATAATTACTTTCCCTTCTTGCCTAAAACAAGTGCTAGTTTCCTAATTCTCTTTTTTTTGCTGTGGATGGTTTACTGGATTAGCATTGTTTTTTTTTTTTAAATTTTCATGTCTCTGCGTTTGTGTGATGGTTTGTAATTTGGGTTTGTTTCGAGCTTTGAATAATGTGTGCCACTTTGAGTAGTGGTGGTATTATGGAGAAAATAGTGATGGTTATGATTGTGTAATGTCACATCATAGGCTACATCACCATACTTATCAAACATTTGTAACACTCACGATAAACGTCCCATAAATTCATGGTCATGGTATTTTAGGGTCTTTTTTGAATGATTATGAACATTTTTTCAGTTAACTTTTATTTACAGTACTAACAGCTATTTTCGCAAAAAATAAAGGTTGTTTTTGAACCATTACACTTAAATCTCTTTAATCTTTTTTTGGCCAAAAAATATGTTTAATCATTGTGATAAAATAATTAGGATATCTTGAAGTGTCTTAAAGTATACTCCCACTGCTCCTTTTTTTTTTTTTTGGGTAAAATAACATTGCTGGGTATGCCTTGTTCTCTCTTATAAAATATATTTTGAGGGTTGTCTCAAAAGTCTTTTTTTGGTTAAATAGAAAGGTAAAGGTGCACATCTAGCAACCAAGTTTATTGCCAGGAATAGCTAGCACAATTAATTTCTTGAATGTGAAAAATCCAAATGCAGCCATTGGAGCAAAGCTATTAATCTTTTAATGTGGACCATGATAAAGCTTGTGGTACGAAATTGTTTGACCAGACATGGTGATGTGGCACAGATTAAAAGCTTTTGTCGCAAAACAGACAAGAACCTTTCACCGAAAAAAAAAAAAAACAGACAAGAACCATCGGAACTTCATCCTGCGCCAATTTGCACAGAGGTCTGATAGCCGTTCTGATTTGTCGATCCCACCTCGCTGGAGAAGAAGCATCACCCTTTCACTCCCACTGAAGACATGATCATCGTCCAGGCTCACGCCATAAACGAAGACAAATCCATTGACGTACAGCCACCATTGCCTGTCTCTTGCTCGACCGAACCGACAACTCCATCAAGAACCACTGGAACTAAACCTGATGGAGATGTCGTGTGCGTCTAGATCATCAGTCAGACGCCGTTGTGATAAGGAAGTGGCCAAAGCCTTGTGATCCCCCGAATGCATCGAACGTGTGGGAGTCAGTGAGGCGACTGAAGCATCAATGCCTAGGGAGGATTCCACCGGAAAACAATAGTCCCTAGGATACAACAGCAGGGGAGAAGGTGAAGGGAAACTATATAACAAAGTGAAAGAAGCGAACCAGGAAGACGAAGATGAATGGAAAGACAAGGGTGCAGGTAAAGGGAACAAAAATGGGAAGCGAATGAAACGGATGAAATTACTACCTGGGAGTGATTGGGACCCACAACTCAAGAAACTGGTGGATACCTTCCAAGATTAACGGTTTTGCGCAAATATCTCCATTTGAAAATGATAATGTCTACTTTTCCACCTATCCTCAACAATTTGATTGTGCCAGTTGCTCTTAGCCAAAAACTTATATTGCTAAATTTACACCTTTAACCTCAATAAAATTGTTGGATGTACCTTGTTCTCGTCATTAAAATATTTCTTTTTTCAACTTGTCTTTGCATTTAGACTGTCCTAAGATGATATGTTTAAAAGGGCATCTAAGCCCAAGTTAGACATATCATTTTGACATTCAGACAATTTCGTCTTCCTTGGCAAACATTAAAACTTCTAAAATAGATTTTTCTTAACGCAGTTTTATAGTTAAACAAAATAAATATGGGAGAAAAATTTAGTCTCAACTTATACGAATATGCTTTTGAGAAGCCAATCCGAATAAGATAGTTCACTTTAAATGGAAGAAATGGAGAGTTGCGGTGAATAACTTGGGCTCATCTATATAAATTAACACTTTTAATAGACAAATTTATTGCATAAGATAGATTATCCACATGCTATTGTTTAGTAGTGTGTAAAGGGATACATCATTTCAATATTGATTTAAAAAACATAACAAAAATATAATGAAATTTCAGATAGCATTGATAGTTTACCATTTATTTCTTCATCAAAACCATTTAAATTGTGAAGCCTCCATCTGCATATATTATTTGTCCAGTGATATATGAAGCAGCAGGAAGGCATAGAAAAGCAACTAGTGCTGAAATCTCCTTAGGCTCTCCTATGCGACTGATAGGAAGTTGCGACAATATATTATTTCCTATCTCTGCACCATTTTCTTTCAGCTGTATGAAGACAAGATATTATGTCCCACTTAGCAAAATGATTTTCTTCGAAGGAAAAAAAGGATGAAAACAGGAAAAAAGATCCTTATAACACACCAAGTTGTAAATCAGATTAGGCTACTTGGTGATCTATTATAGAGAATTGTTGTGTTAAGAAGTATAAGGCTTAGATATCTTTTAAGCATACTCATTCTATCTTCAATCCTAAACATAAAAGTTAGACAAGCGGTTAATTTTAGTCCTGACCATAAAAATGCAATCCACTTTAATTTGCCTCCCAAATTTATAACTTCCCCCAAAGTATAATTATTGATTATATATAGACAAGGGGTTTTCATGAAGGGATGTGTATAATGCATATGATTTAAAAGGTATTTTAAGGATAACAACACACATTTGTTATAAATAACCACCTTAACCAATTTCCTTAACATCCTCAAATTAATAGTCTACCTTTTATATTAAGGACATAAGACAGTCATAACAGATAAGCAATGAGGAGGCTTGCAATGAAGACAGACAAGAAAGCAAGTTTTCCTTTTTAATTTTTTTTCCCATGCAGGAACTTCAGTTTTCTTTCAGTTCATTTCAAAAGTAAAAAAGGATCAGGATTTCACACGCACACGCACACATATAGAGTAACATACCATACAAGCCTCGAGAAGTGGGGTCATAATAATTCCAGGTGCTACTGCATTTACACGAATATTATCCTTTGCCCATTCAAATGCCAGATTCCTCGTGACTTGATTCATAGCTCCTGAGCACAACTATGCAGATCAGCTACATTGGTCTTGACTTAATTATGTGCTCATACTTATCATGCCATATTATTAAAGTTTGTGACTCATGGCAAAAAATTGAACACCCTACCTTTTGCTAGAGTTATTGCATGTGGATGTGTAAAAATGGAAGGTTCAACATTGCTCAAGAGTATGGAAGACCGAGATTATATATAATAACGAGATGTTGGGCTGGTAAAAGGACTAAGGAGGAGTGGTCTCGTCTGCATAAAACAATTGAAATTCGATAGTTCCCCATGAGATTCAGTTAAATGTGGCAATGGGTACTTTTTACCAAAAAGTGTTTATCTCTCGAGGATTATGTCCTTACCTACGACTCAATTATTATCAAAATAACTTAAGCTAGATTATCAAATTTTTTGACTCATGATGAAAATAAAATGAGTGCCCTACATGCATGCATTTATATATACCGAGAGAAATACAGAAGATTGTTAATATGTATATGTGGAGTCCATAACTCAACACACACTCTCTCTCTCTCTCTCTTCCTGTGTGGTTGTATTATCAGAAAAGGGACAAAACTAATTTGGTTATATCTATAAGGTCCAATTCTCTATTCAAATTTTGCCATCTATGATTTCTATTTTTAATGACTGTTTAACAGAATTTTGAAATTGTATTCATGTGAATTTCTGATATTAGAAAAAAAAATCAATGTGCTAAGATTTGATTGGAGAATTAGATCTAATGGATCAAATGAGGTAAGCTTTTTTACATGGATAAATATACCTTTAGATGCTGAGTAGACTGAGTGCTGGGGTAAAGCTTTGGAACTAGCAATGGAGGAGATATTTACTATGGTTCCGCCTCCTGAGGCTTTTAGAAGTGGGTGTGCAAGTTGGCTGAGATGGTAAGCAGACTCAAAATTGGTAGTCATTATCGTCGACATAACTTCAGAAGTATAATCTGTTGCTTCCATAAGTATATTTGTCCCGGCATTGTTTATCTAAGAGGAAGAAAAGGTATTAAGTCAGCTGAAACAAGACAATTTCACGAAGAAATGGCATTTATTAACCATTGATTGCAAGCAAATAAATGTTTGACCAAGTAATTGCATGTTCTTACAGTTCGTTAATTTGGTTTATCCACGTTGACTACAAATGGTAAAATGAGTTTCCATTAAGGGGTAGTCACAAGGCACATGATTAAAAAGAGTATTAATACACATTTGTTACAAATAACTAACTTAAATAATTTTCTTAACATTTTAAAATTAATTTATTAACTCTTATATTAAGAAGTGGATGGAGTATGTTGGAAGATTAACCTATGCGCATCTCAAAAACAGAATTGAAGACATTTTAACAAAGTTGACATGGGTAAATGCCCTTTTGCCTCCAATTCCTCGAAAGTTCATTTGTATTTTGAGAGAATCTTACTAGGATGTTGAGCTTTGCATGAAAGACTGAGGCAACAGTTTGCATTAGATTTTCACGTTGGTCACGGAATTGAACATCACAAACTGATCCACTCACACTAAATCCTCTGCTTTCCCACTCTTTCACACATCTATCAATGTCTTCTTGTTTACGTGAACATATATGCACAGCTGCTCCAAATTCTGCTAATTCTTCTGCTATGGCATGCCTAATTATTCAACATCAATAAACATGAATCTATAAGTAGCATAAATAACACTAACATCATAAACAGAAGCACATTAGAATACAAAACATAGTCTAAGGTGCTCTTGTCTTATCGTTTCATACAAGTATTGCTTCACTGTTTTGAACAATGAGACAATTAACATGACAAAAATGAGACCTCTTGAACTGATAAATTAAATTCAAAGCCCACAGGGGTTATATTATGAAATGAAAAGAAATAATAATCACAAACCCTATGCCTTTGGTTCCTCCAGTAACAAGAGCAGTCATTCCGGTGAGTGACCATCTTTTTCTGTCTTTGTAGATGGCCTTCGCTTCATCCATTTTATTTTTTTGCTAATTTTTGGAATGCTAACTCTCAAACTCATGAATTGAAGTTTAAATAGAAGGCTCTAAACCACAAAGACACGAGGTAGCCATCTCGCTTCATCCATTTTTGTTGATGTGATAATCATATGACATACATAGAATGCAATAACGTGCCGTGCTTCACTTCCTCAGTAACAACACTGAATAGAACACGTGTGTGGTTCCAAATGCTTGCTTTGGATATGATGGCAAATCTGACAAAATAGAACACTGTTTCTCAGAGCTTACCTGGATGTCACGACAATAATGTAAAATAAATCTTAAATGACTTTGGGGCATCCGTAAATGATTTTTCCGACAAATCTGACAAAATAGAACACTATTTTGTCAGAACTTGACGTGTCTTTTAAGTTAGTGGAGGAGAGCCTTTAGAAACATTGTAACAATACCTGTTATTTTGAACTTTCTCATGCAGATGCCAGCAGGAAGAGGTACATAGCGGAAGAAATTAAGAAGATTGCAAACGTAAATGGGTTGAGACAACATATACAGATTTTAAGGTAAATATGTGAGAGGAATTTTATCTTGACAAGCGCATGAATAGATTTTGGATGCCCAAACGGATTATCTAAACAAGCCTAATATTAGTGCTAAAATCTTCAGCTACCGAGAGCTATGTGCTGCTACTCAGAATTTTCACCGAGACAACCTAATTGGTGAAGGAGGCTTTGGCAGGGTATAATTGGATATACCCTGATTCGACTGAAGAAAATTATTTGACGCACAAAAAAATTATCAGATTTGACTGACGACAAAAAGCCATTGGATTGGGTTACCAGAGATTGACCAAGACCACACAAAAGAAACTGAACTAGAGAGTGAAACAAGCAACAAAAGTAAAGTGTTATCCCCCAAATCAGTTTAGCATGCCAGGAAATCAACAGAACGGTCAGAACATTTCACGGGACTTCAAAAAAAGGCCACCAAATCAGAGCAGATCCGAGCAGGCTACCAAATTTCAAGGGAATTTACCTACCAAATCAGAGCAGATCCGGTGAGGAGAGCGCTTCCGACGACAACAACGACTCCGGCGACAACTGCAAAACCTGCCAACACAAATCACACCGACGCCGAGCAGATCGGGCTCCTCAAATCGCACCAACAAGCCTTCCTTGCCGGATCCGAAGGAAATCGACACAGATCTGCTGCCACAACCTCTGGCTGCCGAACCACCGTCAGGCAACACGCACGGGTGGCGGAAGCTCAACACACCTTCGGCTAAACGGAACTTTATGAAGGGAACTTAGCGGGGGACAGATTGCTGCAGACGAACAGAGCCGTTGAATAACCATTAGGAGAGTAATTCAGAGTAATGGCTGCAGCTGAGACGAACAGATTACTATATATTTAGGACCGAATAAGTATTTACATTCATCTCAAGTTCACTCCTCATTTCACTTGAAATACAGTTCATTGGAAATTATGACTATATGATTACAAAGCCTACTGGTGCGGTGGTGCCTGTTACTATTATACTACCAGTCTTTGAATGTAATTTGAATCTCGATTTTAAGATGGGAAGAAGACTCAATTCAGCCTCTCAAAGTTGCAAAATGACAGATCACCATTGGACTAAAATGAACTTCAGCAGTTGGTGAAAGGACCATACTATCCCTCAAATTACAAAAGAGAAAAGAAAAGAAAAGAAAAGAAACTTGCAACGGTACAGGACTACTAGATATCCGCCGTGGCTCCACAATTTGTTAGAAATTAAGCAAATTATGAACAGACCGACTAATGCGTAAAATTGATAAAATTGTAAAAACCCAATTAAAAAAAAAGGAAACTACAAAGACTTGCGCAATGATTTTCTCTGTCTTCATATCATATTCCAATAAAATCTTGTAAAATATTAATATTTGAAGGAAAATTGATTACGTAAGCATGAAGCTATGGGAAAAAAATGGAATCACCTCTACGGACAAACAAACAAATTTTACAAATAATAAATTAATGATTTTCAAATGCAAAAAAGATCTTGAAAAGGAAGCTACGGGGATATGTGTAATAACTCTACTTTTAATGAGCAAAGGAGACCACTATTCAACTACTTGAATGCCAACCAAAATCTAGAATTAAACAAGTAAAATTTTTAAAATTCTAACTGATTTACTGTAAAATTGAATTGTTAGTCAAATTTAAAAACTCATAACTAATTTTAAAAAATCAAATTCTAACGGTTCAAATATTCATTTGAAGCTCGTGTAATTTTCTACGGGAAAAAGATACTCAAAAACCATATTCTTTCTCAAATAGGACTGAAAATTCCGTGAAAAAATATTGTTCATATGTTCATTTTCTAATTTTCTATATTTTATCTCTAATTTTGGAAATATATGACTTTTATTATACACATCCAAATTAGGCAAATTATGACCTGTTGTAACTTGGAATGTGTAATATTTAACTGAAAATGTTTTTGCATTTTTGACATCATTTGCCTATTTTTGTTTTACATCAACTTTAGGGTTTACTAAAGGTATTTTACTCTTTTTACCAAAGAAACAAACCGGACCGAACCAGCCAATTCAGGCGGAAACTGGTGAATTGGCTATCGATCCGGTCCGATTGACAATAAACCTGAGGCTAGTTCGCTTACTTTTTGGAAAAAAAAATTAAAAGCAATAGACACCAAAAATTGTAATCCATTGTTTTTTTTAAAAAAATATTGTAATAAAACTCGTCTTTAATTCTCTATTTTCTATTTAATTAAATTTACTCATGAGGACATAAGATAAAATTAATTCATTTTATCCCAATTATTTTTATCACTAATATTTAATTAAACTCTAAAAATTCAAAATATGTGTAAATAAAATAATATTCTAGGTTTTACTTATTAATTTTTAAAATAAAATATAATCTATTAAATTATATTATTTTAATATAGCAAGTTTGACTCTGGTTTGACCCCGATCTGAACCATGAACCGCTTTCTCTCCCGGTTCAAACTCGATCCAATTTTTTGAACCTTGCTTTTTACCACTTATACCATGTCATTTCTACATTCTCTATACATGCCACTATTTTTTATGTTTACTTTGACATATTTGACATGTTTGCATAATGCACATAGGATTTACATCATAGTTGAGTTTATCATACATAATTCAACATAACATCTTAAGCACAAAAATTACATAAACTTGCACCATTACAGAAAGGTGATTTTATGTCCACCTCTCACGTCTAGCAATAGAATTAGGATTAGTTATACTTTTTTAAAAAAAAAAATTGGCCAAAATTTTAAGGTTACCAAGCAAATAGAAGCCAAAGAAGAGTTTTAAAATTTCACTTGATTTACTAATTCTAGTTTTTGAAAAGTATTCTGGTGGTCTAGAAATGGTCTCTAATGCACATAAAAAGTAAAATGAGGTGATATTGTATTGTTTGGTATCAGAGCACTGTTCTTGCATTGTATGAATTGTTGTGCTCTTGAAAGTTTGAATTATGTTATGATTGCATTTGATTGGGTAAATGTTATTGATTATGCATTGTTTAGTGCTTTGGACAGGTAGATGAGTATAGATGTGAGTTAGCCCAGTAAGTCTGGACCAATCAAATGTCTAGGCTAGAAGAAGAATGTCTAGGCTACATACTCTAGAAGTAGTTTAAATAGTAAATTGTAATGATGATTGGATTGAGGAGGTCCAGCAAGAGGTATATAGTTTAGTGAAGATACTTATGCAATATTCAATGTACCTAGTCTAAGATATTATCTGAGTTTAATAGATTGAGTACAATTGAATATATTCTAGAGCACATTGCTAGCTAATAATTAATTGATTCTCTCGATGGTTAAGGGAATCCATTTAGCTTGGCTAGTGAGAGAGCTATGAAAAGACAAAGTCAACTCAAGTAAAGCCTAAATCATGACAAGATTGACGTCACTCTTATTTAATCGGATTATATATGTCATAATGCTTACTTAGCATAAATGTATGAATGATCTATGTATGCTAAGCAGGACAGTAATTGGCATTATGAAAAATGAGTGACCATGTGAATGAGAAAAGGGCTGAGATACGCAAGTTAGAAAGGATAATAGTGAATTAATTTAGTGAATTTCCTGGAGTAGAAGATGAAACGAACTAGACAAAGAAGCTAATTATATCAAGAATAGTATAGTAGAAGGAATATGTTCCCTGCGATAACTAGACACTTAGTAAGGTTCAATGCTAGTAGCGTATAGTTGTATCTTTGGTATCATAAATAAAACGCTAATCGAGTAATTAAACATTAATTAATGGCTAGATTGAGTAGTAAAAATAATAAGGAATAATATACGTTCATGTTAGACAAGTGAGGACAAAATGAAAATTATGAGAAAAGTTGGCATATAACTAGTGGCATTTTGGTAATTTTGACCAAAATATTAGGAAATTGCTCCAAGGTACAAATTGTGGATAATAATTTTTTGAAGCATATTTAAGGCAGAACTAAGGTTAAAGAGCATAAATAACCTCAAAAATAAATTTTTAGTAATTATTTAATATGTTGCTAATTATGGAATATTTAACAAAATATAATTATTAAAAATACTTAGAAGCCTCAAATAATTATTTAAAAGGTGGGAAAAATATTTTAAAAATATGTGAATTTCCAAAATTGGTTTCAAGTTCAAGTCAGAAGCAATTTACCTAAACAAAAAGAAAAGGACAGCAGACCTAGAAAAATGGAAAATACAGGAATTTCAAAAAAAAGTCATTTCTAGAAAGAGTTTCAAGTTGGGAATATTTGTGCAAATACCTTGGAATAAAGGAGAATTTATTAATCCTATTACACTGGTCAATTGAGCGGGAAGCTTTCAAAAAGAATTCTCGAAAGGCATTTGCTTGTCACCAAGTGAGGGCTTATTTTGGAAAAGGAAAATATGAAATAAAAGGCTCTCAAAACACTCCCAAAAGCCATAAGTGTCATGCAAACCAAGAGGAAAGGTGAAAGGAAGAGGCATAGGTGCAAGAGAAGGAGGAGAACCAAAATCCTACCAAAAACCAAGGTAAGGATATGATTTTGATACAAGATCTTCAAATTGTTCAAGTTTCTAGCTCTTATCCTCTACTTAATCAGTTTATTATATTTTATCTTGATTTGGTGTATATCAAGAGAAAATTTTTAGTCCCAATTAGACCTAGAGAGAGAAAGTGATCTAAAGCTCAAATTGGAAGAGTTAAGTTCCAAAATCTAACTCTAATGTTGCCATGGAACTTGCTGATAGCTAGATCATGGTTGTTTTGAATTTTTGGATTGGGAACCCTAAGTGAGAGCTGCTGTACAAAATTTAGGAGGTGTATGAGAGGATGATTTTATATTATATGTTGATTGGAAAGTTGATTAGTGATTAGACCAGACTGTTGCCTTCTAGTCGGTTCAAGATATGATTGCCCCAAATAATGTAATATAGAGTACAACCTATCATTCTTCTTCTCGAAGAGCAGTTTATTGGAAAACCTAGTCTAAATTGATTATTAAAACCATGTTGATTTGGGTATCAAAGGAGGGTTTTTAATTTGTAAAGACAATGATGCAATAAAAGGAATAATGCAAAGTAAATATTCTTTTGTCTATTGCTTTAACAATGGGATGGTTGAATTAAAATTTATTATGATGAGATAGACCCTTGATGATGGGAACTCAACTACCATGCTCTCAAAATAATGTGGGAGATTGCAACTCTAAGTCTAGAAAAAACCACAAGCAATCACTTAGGTCCAATAGTTTAATTAGTGAAAACTTGTTTTGATCAAAGTTATTTAGCACCTCTTAAAACATTGTTGAAATCCATTTAGAGT
The DNA here is from genome assembly GCA_025593235.1 of Vachellia pachyceras. Classification (NCBI taxonomy): domain Eukaryota; kingdom Viridiplantae; phylum Streptophyta; class Magnoliopsida; order Fabales; family Fabaceae; genus Vachellia; species Vachellia pachyceras. The sequence goes on from JANTPZ010138065.1 coordinate 20,562, forward strand.
GCGGTTGAATGGATGATGCAAATGCTCCAATGATTGTAAATCAATAACCACATAATCCAAGTAAGCACATTAACTATCAATAATCATTGATAATTAAATAAACACAATGGATCAATTACAGCTGCAAAGCATGCATGTAACCCAATATAACACAACATCCAATCCAAATTCATAATCTAATCACAAAATCACATATCTGTAATTAAGGTTTACATGACAATAGGAATTCCGAAATCTAGAAATAATCTACACAAGTTCAAACATAGATTAAGGCTAAGAAAATTCCCCTAATGTGTCAATGAGATCAAGCTTTGTTCGCCTTCAACAAAAAACTAAGGATTTAGCCTCTTATTATGTCAAAGCTGCAAATACCACCATAAGAATATTATGACATAAGACGTGTGGAAATAAGGATGAAAATGTGGAGAAGAAGGCGGTGGAAGTGGGTTGGATAGTGTGGAATTATAGAAAATGGTGGAGAAATGGAGGAAAATGGGAGATGAAAAAGATGGGGAAGTGGGAGATGTGAGAGGGTAGTGTTAGAGGCTCTCCTGTGTAAATCTGCAGAATGAGAGGTGATCCGGGTCATGGTGGTTAATCTCCACATTTGTAGAAGGAGAATGACCTAATTTAAAACACATGGTTTCACTTATGAGTTCAAGCAGGACCTTAGCAAGTGAAGTCACAACCTGGAAAGTCAAACCTTTTCAGCTTCGTTGGACATAACTCCAGGTCTCAACCTGAGACCTGAATTTGCAATCTAAGAGTTGAGGTCGCAACCTAGGGATAAAGAGGCACTTCCAAGATCATTTTTGGCTTTACGTAGACTTGTGGCTCCTTCAATACTCCATCTTGAGTCTTTCAATCTTCTTCAAATTCCTGCAAGCAAAGCCAAAGAGCTTTGTAAAAATTAAGCAAATTAAAGGTCAAGGCAATTAAAGTTTGGATGAAATAAATTATTGTTTTACCCTTAAATCAGCAATATGTAATGCATAAATCAACATAATCATAAAAGGACATAAATGCATGTAAAGTGAGGGTAAACGTCCTACAAAAAACCATAAAACACTTCAAAAAACCATGTAAATATTGATTTCTATCAATTAGGAGCAAGAGTAAGCAAGTATATGGATAGAAATCTTCAGAATCCCATTTGCCTTTCTTTTTGTGTTATTGATGTAGCCATGTTAGTATTAGTTTTCTGTTGGAATTTTCAGAGTTTTAGAATCAAATTTAGTCCATACATGACCCTTTTTATGCTTAAATTGATATTAGGAGTTGTTGACTTGGATTAGTATAATTTTGGGGTTATATGCCATGAATAATGATTTATTGTGCCTAATTGCATCATGAGCAAATGATACTGCCCATATTTGCTATTTGATTTCAGGAATTCCGCAAATGTAGAAGAAAAGCAGCTCTGGGAAATTACGCC